>JABUQX010107059.1:0-45000 GCA_015478945.1 Trachelipus rathkii | reverse complement strand
GAAAATGAAGTTACTACGGCTCTCACATCAGCATATGGCTAGGTTTTGCAAATAAGTTCTCTCGCCCCACACAACGCGGTATAGTAAGTAATGGAAAAGGAAGGCTGGCATAATAACATGAATATAAGAAGTTGAGCATATCTGTACGGAAAGGAGTTCATCCTACAGTCTGATTCACCGAGACCCTTAGCGCGCATGAAACATAAAAGAAATATGAGATCCACGTATTTCATGATAAGATGGGCACTTTCTTTCTTGCAAGATATCCTATTTTCTGTAATTCACACATATTAGTGGGAAGGAAAATATAATAGCTGATTACCTTAGTCCGCTCTATGTGGTGACGAGTAATTTGGAAAGAGTTAAAAAAAAAGCATTTACAAGCATATGATAGGAACCCAATTTTCACCAAATGTATTCTAATAAGAGATAATATACTGTCATGTGGGCAGAATTATTTAATATGGTTAAAATTCGCTTTAAGTGAAAGGGGCATAAATATGATGTTATTGCTCTAAGATGTACAACCAACTTAGGCTCAGGTTGAAAGATCTCTATGGTCCACTTATTGCAGCTAGATCGATAAGAGATCGGTGTATTGACCTCAGGGCCTCGGGGGTAGATGCTCAAATTGTAGTGGTCAAGTCTAATAAATTGAAGATTTAAGAATATAGTGACTTGAAGGGCTGTGTTCATATTCTATGCTGGATCCGGTTACTAGATTGCAGGGGAGGCCACAGTATAAGTGGTGCGCAATACTGATCAAGCTATTCTGTTATTACTTAACAAGGGTACACAAAGGACATGCACGCATTGTATGATATAAGGGAATAATCCTCCACTGTATTTATTAAACTGGCACTTCTAACTTGAATGATGATCTGATGGCACTTGCGTGAACACTCTAGACATCCTTTGTTCTCTTCAACGCTGGGTACTCATATTAACTTACCATAGCATATAATGCCAATTAATAAGAATCAGATCATAAAACTTGCACGGAATTCCATGTTGGGATTGGCCGTTGGGTTATGCAAGGTGCTACACATATATAGGATGGATGGCTTCGGCACAAAATATTAAGGTTAACTCTTCTCTACTCTCATACTCAAGCATTCATATCATATGGATCGATAGATTAAAATCTTGAATTTTACTTATATTATATAGGTCAAGTAGATGATTGACACACGCTTGGTCTTACCAACCCAGTAGACTTGGGTACTATTTTTAAAATAATCTTAATGGGAGGGGCTATATTCAGGTATATGATAAGGTTCACATGAGAAAATGGAAGTCATAGTCACTCTATCTTGTATAAATAAAGTATTGCCAACTCCTATATAGTTAATGTAGCACACTCACTCAATTGAGATAATCCCACACTTTATATATAATATATAATATATATATATATATATTATATATATATATATATATAGATTATATTATATATATAATATATCTATATATATATATATATATTATATATATATATATATATATATAATATCATATATATACTAGGCTAATTCTTACTTCTTCCACCTACAATCATACTCATTTTGTTTCAGTATATATATATATAAATTCATACAAGTTATCATATAAAGGCTATTTTCTATTAGTGAGCCCTCCTCTCATATTACTCTACTTGCTCATGATCGATTATCAATAATTAATTTTTATTACCTCATCACATCATATCACAGTAGACTTCCTTGCTAGCTCTCTTTACATTTTATACCTTTAATACTGCTTCCCTTCAATATATTCTCCTACTCTATCATTCTTCTACCTCACGTATTTTCTATCTATCCTTATACCTTTTCTCTCTTCTTTTTCCTCTTCCTCACGACTTATATATATATATTGCACTTCCACGATTCAACTACCCAAAAAATAGTTAAATTACAGATATATGACATAACTATGTTTGATTTGATGTTTATATATTTTATTCTCTATACGGTGACTTACTCATAAATATATTAATAGTGAATAATTATTGAATTTTGATTTTAATTAATTTGTTCAATATATAGTCTTATATAGATTACTAACTTAAAGACGTTCTTTATCATATATATCACACTACAATTTTCCTATCAAACTGTAAAGGATCATCAAAGTTAGACTTTGTTAGGTACTCATTGTACTAGTTCTCTTTTTAGGTGTGTAATATCATCAGATGGAAAGAACTTTGGTTCTGCTTTCATTATATATATATTTCTTTTCTTCCTACGTATATTATTAAACAGTAGGCTCTAGTATTATATTAATATTAATATATATATATTATATGATATTTTTATCATTAACATTGTTATAATTATCATTATATTATATATCAAAGAAAAAAATATATAATTTATTAATATAATATATTAAATATATAATATATATATATATATATATATATATATACTTAATATATATATAATATATTATATATATATTCATAATTAATATATATATATGTAATATTATTAATATATATATATATCTTATATAATTATAATATAATAATAATATTAATATATATATATAATATATTTTCATATATTAATATTTATAATATATATATAATTATTATATTATATATTAATATATATATAATATATATATTATTAGTTATAAATTGAACATAAAAACATTTAATCTTATTACACCATAAAAATAATATTATATAGTTCTCGAGTTACTAATATATATTATATATATCATCAAATTTAATATTTATATATATTACACCATAAAAATGCCTTCAATTATGTTATTTGAGTTAATAAATAACAATATAAATATTATAAAATTTTGTTTAAATTAGATAAATATATTAATATATAGATAAGAGAAAATGATAAATAATTATTAATAGATAACTAGATATATAGATATTATAACTTTAATATTATTTAATAATATTTAATTTAAAAAAATGTGCGGCAAAACAAAGTTTACTTGAATTCTGTTTTCCTTTGTCACAAAAAAAATTTCCCTTGCGTAGCAAGACAAAGAATCCATAATGCAAGGAAACGTCATCAGCTGATGCGAAATGAATGCAACCCAGAAATCAGCTGATTGATTACAGTACGATCAAGCTTGCCAATTGTCATATAACCCTGAAGGTATTATAAAACCAGTGGCAAATAAATATTAAAATATTTATTGAATTGTAAGTGTCAAAATTTTCCAATTTTCCAATTCTTTCCGATGCCTGAATTTCTGGTTAAATTTAGTATTATAATAATAAAAACATAAAATTATGAACATTCTTTCAGTCCAGGGATTTATATTGGTTTACATGGTACAGGTGGAACAATAATAGAACTCATAAATTGTCATTCCGCATATAGTACAAGATGCGAAGGTGTTATAGTGATTTACAAAAGACAGGGACAAGAAATTAGCACTGGAAGTTTTGAGTGAGAAGGCTGATAAAATACAAGAGAGAAAAGACGCTTTATTAGAGTTAAGTCTTCAAAGGAGCAAGGTAGATAAAACCTTACCAAAAAACTTCAAAACATCCTTGTGTTAGCACTTTGAGAACATTTAAATAATAAACAAAATTACTAAAATATTGGTTATGCAACTGGAAACACTGTGCACACTGACAAATGCTTTAGCAGACTATCTTAACCTTTAGCAGATGAGCTTAATAATTATTGTCACGTTTACACCAAACACATGTCTATTCCAATAAGGAATATATATAATCGAAGGGAAATGAGTCATACTTATTAACTAAATAATTTATATATATTTATATCTTACAGACTGATCACCCGATACTCAATTATTCCAAATTAAATATATTTAAATTAGAGATGTTAATAAATATTACAGGTTTGTGATTCTTATTCTATTATTTGATGCCTAGCACACAATACAATTAATCATGATAGAAGATGTGACTAACGTCTTGCTGCAATGGCTACGTGATAATCAACAAAAAATTGTGATAATTTAAAATCTTTTAGATTATTTGATAAATAATCAATTCACTCCTTCTACGTAGTATAGACCAGTTAAAGCTTCACATTACGATTACATACTTAGGACAAAATTTCACATTTTATTCCAATTTAGTTAATATAAAATATTAAATTCATAGATATTTATAATGTATTATATCTATAATTTAGTAATATTCTATTAAAATATTAATATATATATATATATTAATATTTATATTATTATATTATAGGTAATTATTAATATATATATTAATATTTATATATTATATTATATTAATATTAATTATTTATATATTATTGTATATATATATATATATATATATATATATATATAATATATATATAATTATATATATATCTTATAGTTATTTAATATATATATATATATATTAATATTATTATAATATATTATATATAATATACTATATATATTATATATAATATTATATATATTATATAATATTAATATTATATATATTTAAATATATCTTATATATATATTAAAATATAACATATATGAAATCTAGATAAAATAATATATCCTTACAATATTATTTATCCATAAATCCTTAATAATAATAATATGGTAATATTATTACAAATAATATTTATATTTTTATAAAAAATTCATCAATAAACATCCAATTTACGGCAAATTTTCATTTTCTACTCATTCAGATATATCCATTTATAAAATTTTGATCATATTTTAAGTTTGGATAATTTTAATATTTGGTCAACGAGGGCATTGGCACGTTATGATTATGTGGCCATTAAATAGTATAGAGTAGGAATTATTAGTCGGAATTCTACAGGGCGGGGGATTTGAGGGTTAACTACTAGATTTGCGCGAGCACGTTTAGACGAGGGAATAATATTAAATGGATCTAATAATATTTGGGTGCGGGATAAGTTTTTATCAAGCACTAAATTTTAGTCACAGAGGAATTAAATAGACTCGGAAAATATTAATGCTGGATATTAAGTGTCAATAATTTGAACTTTCTGACAATAGTAATTGCACTAAGTAATTAAATTAAGTATAAATTAAATAATATAAATATAATTATAAATATATAATTAAATAATATAATAATAATAATTAAATTAAATTATAATAATAAAAATTCAATAATTGCCGTTAGTCCTCTATCCAAAGGTGTGTCTTGGAAGATGTCCGCAATGCATTGATATTAACTATTATTACCTATATTTAAAAATTTTTCATTAACCCCCCTTTCAGTACAATAATATGTTACTTATATATATATATATATATATATATTAATATAATAATATATATTTAATATTAATATTTTAATTATATATTATATATATATTATTAATATATATATTATTATATTTATATTAATATAATATATATATTATTTATATTATAGTATATATATATATATATATATATTACTATATATACTGACGGGACGGGCTATCTGTTAAAAACCACGCTCAATACCAAGCTCATTGGGAGGAATATTATAGACAACTTTTGGGGAGTTTGAATTTATTTGCAACTTATAATATAAAATGATAATAATTGAGCTCATTTAGAAATTTATATATATATACTATAATATAATAATTTAATATTATTTATATTAGGCTAATTTTAGGGATATATAAGGCAGTATAGGCAATAAAAATTACTTTTGTAACTAGTATAAACCGGTTCAACTATAATATGTTTTATATTATGGTCTAGGGTATACTAATAATGTATAATTAAAATTTATCACTTAATAGAGGCAAATATTCATATTAAAAAATATAGTGAAGCAAAATTTAATTATTAAAAAACATATAGGTATCTTTTATTTTATTAAAAATGTAATTATAGTAATAAAAAGTGTAGTAACAAAGTAATTACTATACAATATTAGTCACTTTATATCATTCAATTAATTTTTAAAATTACTAAATTATTTATTTTTAATTTATATTTCTAGTGACTGTAAGAATATTATTGCTTAGGACTTATAGTATAATATATATGGGTTAAATGTTTATTCAAGATTAACTATTTATTAATTTAATTTAATATTTATTAATTATTATTTTAATTATTTATTATTATATTTTATTTAATTTAATTATTATTATTATTAATTATATTTATTATTTAATTTAATTATTATTATTATTATTATTATTAATATATTATTATATTATATTATTAATCATTATATTATTTTAATTATTCTATTATTAATTAATTAATTATTTGGTATATTATATTATATAATTAATTATATTTATTATTATATATTATTATTATTATTATTATTATTATATATATTTATTTATTATTATATATTATTATTATATTAATTATTATATATATTTATTATTTAATTTAAATATTTAATATTATCTATAATATTTATTGACCTTGGCCAAATCCTGATATTATTTGGTGCGATCGTGACTTTATACGCCTCACCGGCGAGTTAATCTCCGGGGAACAAAGCACCAGAAGAGCATAGACCTACAGTAGTTCAAAGACAATACTCACCGCAACTGGCTACCTGGGACTATTGCTATGGAGCAACGCATGGCACCGAGAGATGTTTAAGTGTATGCGTTTCTCCCTTGTGTGAGATTTTACTACTCTCTTCTCACTCACTCTCACCAAAATCTTAACTCGGATGTTAAAAATCGCAGGTCACAGCACCAGAACAGGACTCTACATGTCAATTTTATGTGATGATCGACAGCCAATTGAAATATGTTCTCGCACAAATAGATTTATAGAATGTGACAGTCTTAGAGACACCAAACAGTACTACCGCTACGGGGACTAAACCTGCTAAAGATGCATCGGAAGAGGTCGAGGCTTCTTATATCGCCTATACTTGGAGGGGACGGACGGGTTGGGATCTCTCTCTAAATATTTATTCCACCAAACATCTAATAATCGTGGGAGTCGAGTCTCCGAACCTATACCCGCTCTTTGTGATAATTTATATATATGTATGTGATGTTCAGAGTGGGGGTTTACCTTAGATGCATTGCGTGTAGCATTTTTGGGTTATATATTATATTATATAATATATATAGTTATTGGATAAAACTGATTTTCCCCACCTCTGTCCCATACCGATCTATGAGGCTCTGTAATGCCCCGCTAGAAATATAATTATAATTTTAATACGCCTTGATCCATATATGTTTATTTCTATAGTTTTATTCTCTACTTATCCTAATCGTAGTTATATTGGAGATTATACATATATATAAAAAAAATAAATATATTAAATATTATATTTTCTTATCATTTTATTATTATTACAAATTTCATACGCTGATATTCCATATATGTATTCAGTTCTTCTGTTTAACGCTTAATGTACTTATTAGTTTATATTCTCACGAGCGATTATATCAATTGCGTGGTAACTTTACTTAGTTTATTGAATCAATTATATTTATTATTATTTATATAATTTAATTATTTATTTATTATTACTATTTATATATTATATTCACTTATTATTTTATTTATTATTTTAATTTTATTATTTAATTATATATATTTATTATATTATTCAGAGAGTTATTTTAATTATATTTTATATTATTATTATTTATATTTATTATATTTATTATTAATTATTAATTAGATTATTATTCTTTATTCAGTATAATTATTATTATTATTATTATTATTTAATTACTATTATTATAATTATTATTTATAATTAATTATTATATATTTTTATTATATTATATTATTAATTAATTTATTATATATATTAATTTATTAATTATTTATTATTAATTATTATAATTATTTATTATTATTATACATTATATATTATTATATATTATTATTATTATTTAATTATTAATTATGTATATTATTATATTAGTATTATCTAATATTTGTAATAATTAAAATTCTAATATATTTGAAAGATTATAGTATATTCTTAAAATTCATGATGATAATATCATGATAATAATAATTTATAAATAATATTAGCACGTATTATATATATATATCTATATAATTAATATATATATATATATATATCATTCAAAGCTAATAATAATATAACATTATATGTGTAATGTTCTAATAAATACCTTCCTATTGTTAAAAAATATTACAATCATAACTTTATTAATTTGTGTCTAGAGACTGGAAGTGAGTGTCGCAACGATCACACATAAGCATAGATAGATAATAAGAGTAGCACAAAACATATATATTCTGATTATCGCCAATCGCCTGAAACTGATGTAAGTATCATGCTAAGCTACATTATAAGCCTATATGTATATAGGACCTGATGGAATATCCTCAGAAAATTACTCAATAGTTGAAACTCACTACTAAACTATATTACCAACCATCTCTTATGATCAATGATAGAAAAGTATATCCTAAAATATGCGAAAGGTTCTTTTAATAGTGGGCAGAACAGATAGTATTTATATAAAATATTGAGCTATTAAATTATAACATTAAATAATTAAAATAAAATTTGCTTTTGTGAATAATTTGACTAAGGTCACGATATATATATTATATATATTAATATATTATTAATATATATATAAATATTAATATTATATATATATATATTATATATTATGATTATTGATATATATATCTATATATATTATAATATATACTAATGGGGTGTACTACTAATTTAGGTAAGGACTATAAGGGATTTTCATTTTTAGGGGGTATAGGGTAGTAGGGAGGATATAGAGCATAATAGTATTGAGTTGATATTTTAATATATATATATATATTATATATATTATATACTAATAATATCTAATATTAATATATATATTTATATATGTTTATGATTTTTAGTTTTCAAAAGATGAAGGTACTGTGCTATAATTTGTGTATACTAGTGTTTTATTGTGTTATTTTGTTTTAATTTTTGCTATAATTTTAGAAATGTTTATTGCCTTATTATTAATTTATTTACTATTATAATATTAGAATATATTCAGTTTTTAATGTCAATAGGGGGATTGGTACCTTAGAGGATTCTTAATATATAGGATATATTTGGTTTCAGGTTCAAGAGAGAGAACTTTCACGATGAAGGAGGGCTCCTATTTTCATGGGTCAGACACTTGCGGAAAAAAGTTAAGACGGGTCCGGTGTATATCCTAGTGGGCATATACTCTAATCTTTTATTGAGATCTTTTACGCTGTAATTCAAACTTTACTTACTCATTCTATAATCGCTTAGACATATATCTAGCGCTCTTGTATTTAATAAAAGGTATTGTTCATTGCGCATTAGAAAGTATCATTGGGTAGCCATCTTGGTCATACCGGTTTCTTATTTTTTTTGGGGTCTAAATTTAAGTGTCGCGTCATAATGTTAGTGAATTTGCTGGGCTTAGTCCAAACGAAGTGTGGTTTGTGATTAGTGCATGGCTAATTCACAGTTTTAAAGGATTTATCTATTCTATATTACATAGGTATCAAGAATTTACGATTTAGTGTTGGGGATCATTAGTCTCTATTTATCTCTCATAGAATCTATCTGAGAAGTCTTAAATATAGATTTATTTTTTAAGATCTTTCAGTGGGTTTGTTTCTTTTGCCCACATGTTATCTTTTATATATGTACGTGAGGGCTTTCTTGTGTGTGTTTGTGATGAGTGGGCAGGGCGGTTGGTTATTTTTTTACAGGGTTAGATTATTCTTCGGACAGAATGTCATTGTGGGATTTATTGGAGGTTTGGAGCGGTTTGAACTCTTCGAATCAATACGAATCGAGGGGTTAGTTAGGATGTGTTTTATTAGTTTGTGACGCGATAGTCCTTGCTTTATGATACGACTTTTTGTTCACAGTAAGACAAGATGTAAGAGGTGTTGGCGCCAGGCTGAGGGTTTCTCTATTGACTTCGCAAACGTTCGTGTGAAAATTAAGTTTCTAAAGACCATTAAAGAAATTTTGTGGAATGACTATTGTTCATCTAATTTTTTTTTAAATTTTTTGGCTTCTGACAACTAGTTCTCTAAGATTACACCTGTAATGTCTATGTTTACTTCTGGGTCTGTGACGCACAGGTTATTTTCTACGCTCTCTAGAGTGACATGGCCCTTATATTGCCCTGCATTACAGAAGCTATGATTATATCCTAGTATAGGCAGAATAACTCATTTTTCATATATAAATAATTTATTCAAGAGCACACTAATAAAATTGGAATGGAGATTCTAATGTAGATCTAATTATTAAATACAAATTAAACAACTTAATTACACATATTGTAAACGATTCATTGAGAATATCTGAATCTCCTAATAGTATAGAGAGTTTATTACATGATTATGCACTTAAAAGTATATCTAATTTTACATTCCACATTAATTTAATCTAATCTAATACCAATATATATCTATGTGAGATTTCTGCTACTGCTCCCGTTACGGAACATTAAGAATATATATTACACACATCCAGGCTTATTTTGTTTAATAGTGGTTATAATGCCATAGAGCTGATATCGTTTTCTTCTTCATAGAGGCTTAGACTCGTTACTCTTGGAAAGGTTTTTCTTTTTCAACAGGGAAGAAATTTTTCTTTTAGTAGTATTCCTCCAATTCCAATATACTCGTCTGGGAGATCATACTAAAAGTTGGGGAAAAAGACTTTATTAAGTTGTATTATATTTCTCAACACGGGGATCTATAGGTACCGAGTGGTATCGGGGCTCCTACTTAGCACTAATTCTGTCGGATTCGGTAAGGGCATGTCGGGGGACAATGGTTCCATCAAAACAAAGGTTGGAGTATATTTCATACAATTAATTTCGATTTACTTGTGATTAAAGAAGAGATAGACACATATTTAGCACTAAATAGATCGTATCCACTCTACCAATGGGCTGTAGAACATAGACTTGAAATCTTTAAGATTTAATTTACACAAACAATATACTACGTAATTCAATTAGAACTTTCTAAAAGGGTTAGAGGAAGTAACTTTTACATTGGGGACTTTTTTGGTCATTAAAGGATGTTCAAAGAATATATTATAAGAGTGACAATCTATTTCGTCTATCTCATATCGGTAAACTTGACCTAACAATTTTATTGGGTTATGATCTCTTAGTTTTATGTAAACTTTGTTTTCTCTTACACGAGCAACGGGATTCACTCTTAGGGCCCGCAAACTGTCTCACTTTTACTGGATATTTTCTTTCTATTGATCGGCTGAGTAATGGTCTATTTGTGGAGTAGATTGTCTCGTTTCTTTGCTTAAGTTCACTCTCATGCTGCGATGATTTCCTGTTTTGATGCTCTTCTTTCGGTTCAACCGAGAGAATGGATGGATGGGATACGACTCTCTCTGTAGGGTGGTTCAGTCGAGTGGTATCGTTTAGACGGGTTTGCAGGCGGTCATTGTTCTTCTCAATGGTTTGACACGTAGATATTCTTTCTGTTCTTGGTCTACATAACCAGTATTATGTGATATGCGTGGGGAAGATTTATGTATCTCTGCCTCACTCTTCATAGGCAAGGAGAGAGGCTATCTGTCGATATCGGGAAAACTCTCGTTTCCCTTCACTCTACTAATTCACTCTAGCTGCTTCAGGATCGTGGCTTGCAGAGCTCACTTCACTCTAGATCCACGCGCATAAAGCGGGTGCGCTCTTCTCCAACTAGAGTAGGGAGAGAAAGCTCGGCACGAGAGCCAATCAGTTCTTACAGTTGCCACTGATGAAAACAGATTCTTTCATGTATAGCACCGTCCTTCCTTTTCCCGTCGCCTTTTGCAGATAATAATAAATGTATCCTTTTATAAAAATATAATTTTTATATTCAGCTCTTTCTCTTTGCTATTTCTGGCACTCTTTCGTATTTACTTTTGATTTTGATGCTCATGTACGGTTCTGTATAGCGCATGATCTCTGTTTCTACTGAATATTGTGCATATAAATATCTCGTATCGGCCTCCATATATTTACTATACTAATCTAACTCTACTTTAAGTTGGTTCTTTATAGTCTCTTGTGTACTGTATCTACTCAGGCATCACTACTCTTCCTGCTTCTTCTCCTCGTGAACAGGTTAGGTCTCACTTATGCGGTTATTCACGTATTCTCTCTCGGTATTTGCTGTATTCTTAATATTCAAACAGCAACTAGGAGGTGGCTCCAAGTGCAGATCGCGGCATGGGGATTTCTGATATGAATCTGGGCTCTGAGGTGTGTGGGAGGCATAAGAACGTCTCTACTATGGTGGGGCCAATTCTCTCTCGGGAGTGGTTTGAGAGGAAGTGATATAGTAGTTCGACACTCCTCCGTGTTTTGAAGGGCAAGGTGTGACTTGGCCTTTCGTTGTCAGAGTTGGGAGCAAGATCTTGTTCACTCATTCCAACTCCTGCTATAGGGTGACCTCAATACTTAGTGCATTTCCTAGTGTCTGGAAGCTGGCGGTATGTCCAATCCAATTTACTCGAAAAAAGGAATTTGCCACTCTGATTATCTTTTATCAGCCACTATTCGTCCTATAAGCTTCACTTGTTTTATTCTATCTAATAATATTTGAAATCTTCCTTTACTCTCATTTCCTAGGAGATCAATCTCTGGAGTCTCATTCCATTCTTTCAGATCATCCAGTATGGCTTTCGACGCTCGAGGTCCACTGGTTGACATTTATGCCTATTACTTACTAGAATTTATGGCCTTGCTCTAGGGACTAAGTGGAGAGAAGTCTTGGGTTGGTGGCACTTCGAAATATTTCAAAAGGTTTTGGGTTTATACTCCAGATAAGGCGGTGACATTTATTCGCTCACTTTTCTTATAGCTCTCGATAGTGTTAGGGATTTTTCCTCCTTCTCTTTGCTTACTCTTGGGGTCAAGTATTTTACTCTCATAGGTCGCTCCATATGCAGCACTCGTCTGACTCCAGGAGCGATTCTTCTTTTTCCTCCTTATCCTGATTAATTGTGGTGTTCCTCAAGGTTTTCTTCTGTTTTATCTCCAAACTTTATTCTTACTTTTTCCATCAACGATGCTCCTCAGCTGGTAAGCTTCTAACTGCTGTTATCTTTAATGCCGATGGACTCAACTCTCCCATTCTTTTCTTCACTCCATTTCAAATTCTGCTCCCATTTTGCATCACGCAGTTGCCATTTTTTCTCGTCTCCAGCTTTTCCGGATTTCTTGATTCTTGGCGAACTAGGATGGGATTCTCGCGGGCCAACCTTTAACAACCTTGGTGAAAGATTCAACTGCTTTGAAAACTCAAACTACTTTACATCTCCCTCTAAAACAACTTACCTAACTTTTCCTAATTTTTTTTAGTACTTCTAACGTCTCACCGGTTGACAACATAAACATTCTTTTGGTCTGAATCATAACAAAACCAATTTATCCCTTTGTAATGGAACTTCATTCATAATAAACGGTTGCTAGGTGGCCCTCGGAAATGAAACTGGGATTCTGGCTTCAGTGCAGTTGGCGGGAAATTTTTTTACTTGTCTGCAGCAGATACTCCAGTTTTTATATTTTCAAAGGTCTATATTCGCCCTTGTTTTGGAGTACTGTTCTCACACATCTGGGGGGGGGCTCCGGCTACCTTCACCCTTCCTATTGTAGAAATAGAGAGTATGAGTCTTAACGACTGGAGAGACTAATATAGGAACTGTCCCCTCCTCTTCCCAACACTCTTGACCCTCTACTCTGCTGACGAGCGTTTTGGACGGTTTGGAGCACTATCTACTTTTTCTATCAGTGTTTTACTAAATTTCAACGGTAAGATGTCTTTAGACAGGATAGGTGGCGTTCTAGGATACCGCATCCCACCAGGGGTACCATTGACGCTCACCAAAAATCGCAATACAGTTAGGGGTGCCATGACCTCATCGCTATGAACTCTTTGCGTGAGCATTGAAAATTTCAGACTCGTTCGTTGTGGTGCCTTCTCCTTTGCAGCCACTTCTGTTCTGTGGAATCCTTCCATCTTCTGTTTTTTCCTATATGTTATTTATATCTTCCTCTCGCTTAATACCAGGACCACTTGGTCTTGCGCGACTAACTGAGTAGATTTATTGCGTATAAGGAGAGATATTTTGGGATATGGGATGGGACGTTGGTTCCATAGTATATTGGGTTAATTTCCACTGACCCTTGCAATCCTTAGAAAAAAGGGCTTGCAGAGCCCTTGTGAGTTTTGCGCTTAGATCTGTAATATCTATATATATTATATTATATATATAATATATATTATATATATATATATATATATATATATATATATATATTATATAATAATCTTAAAAATAATAATAGGAACTAAATATATATAATAACTCATTTAGGAAATTATCCGGATACACGTAGATAAATGTTTGTATTTACCTAACTTTATATTACTTATAAATACTAATATCTATATACTAAAATAATATTTATGGATATATACCATTTAACCTATTTATATATATATTAATTATATACATAATAATATATAATATATCAAAGGTATTAATCACTTTTAATAGTATATTTCATACTATATATACGAGGTATACATATATTTTAATATGATATTAATTTATATATTACGGGGAATTCGTGGAATAAATATTTATAGTAGATTATTATATAGCTTATATTATTTATATGATATATAAATATATTTTATATATATAAATAAGGAATATATATTAATAAAAAAATAAGTATATATCTATATTATATATATATAATATTTTATAATCTCAAATATATTAACTTTTATATATATTTTTCACAGTATATTATATATTTTATTTTAAAAAAAAAATAATTTTACCTTATTTACAGTAAATATAAATATATCCAAAAAATGAAATATTTATATTTATAATAGAAAATACCACATATGGAGATGGAAATATATATCCGGAGGGAAAAATAAATAAATAAGTAATTAATTTTACGTATAATTAGGGATAACAATACAATTATTTAATAATTTTACAAGTATTTAAAGATTTATTTCTTGATTATCACCACCGCCAAAAAATAAACGTACACGTTATTAATACCTTCCTCGGTTTTCGCAAGCATGAATGCTTAGAAATTACAAGATTATAATGGCACTTGCAATGCACCGAACGAAAGAATAAACAAAAATATACATCTAACTGGATCTTAATAAACAAATATTTTTCAAGAAAAAACGAGCTGGATGCAACATACGTATAACCTACGGAACTGAAAATATTCTAAAACGGAACTTCGCTTTATTAGGGGAGGATTTTAGATAAAAATTTGATTAAGTATAAAACAAAGATTAATATTAGGACTTCAGCAACCAATGTAAAATAAATATTTAACATAAGATTTCTTTAAAAAAAAACCACTCTAAAGATATGTTTACGAAAACAAAAAACTGGAACAACACATAACTTGCCATCATAAATGTTGAAGCAAAGCCTTAAGACCGGACTTGAATTTTTTAATACTTACACAGGAGGGGATCGGGAAACCATAAGAGTAATTAATTTTAGCAAAATATACAACATATTATCAAAAAACATTTTTAGCATAACATTTAATTTTTATTTAAATATAGAGAAAGAGGATTTGATGAGAACTTTTTATTTAAATAGGAACTATTATTAAAAGAACTAGATAGGGTGTGGAAAATAAGGAAACCGCTGTCTCTTAAGGGAGTCCCCTTCTCTGAAAATTTCAATGTCTAAATCATAATCGATATGAAGCAGAGGGGTTTTTTAATTATAAATGGGTTACTATTATTCCTTAATGTATTTCTGGTTATTTCGTTTCAATAGACCTATTTAGTCAGAAAAATTATTGGGGGGGGGGGAGGGGACACAGGTTCTGGAATTTTACGCTACTTCAACTAAAAAACCCATATAAACCTATTATTTTTTATTAGAATAATTATCTAAATTTTACGAATTTTCTAGAAAAAGGTGTGGTCAAAACAGATATAATCATTGCCCTTGAAACTACAATAAAAGAAAATTGGAACATTAGTATTCAATTTTAATTTCAAAAATTTTTTTTTTTCAAGGTGCATCACTTCAACTTGTCTGAACACCAACCCACAATTATCAATCTGAGTAAAACATCGTGGAGATCTTTCGCCTATCTACATATAAAGATCCTGGAATTTTCAGGGCACATTTGGGCTTTCTCTAATAGACCTATGCTGTTTTATTTTTTTAGCGGAATATTTTCTGTGTTCAGTTCTGATATGGGCAAAACAGTGTTTATTTTCTGGAGAGAAATGCTATAAAAGTAGGGTGGTTTGAATGATTGGTTTTGTTTCTTTTAGATTCAGTTAAGGAGTTAAAAAGATCATTATTAGGTTATTCGGTAAGCCCTCACCCCTCCTAAAGTAAGTACGCACCCAGGAACGGTCAGAAGGGAATGTCTTTACTTTTCCGCTAGGGCGGTTTCATTCGCATCCTTCGCGGACCAGCACCAGCACGCAAGCTCGGGATCAGGTTGCACCCGCACCGCACCGCACCCTACCGTTGCTCACGTATACCTTAGCACGCGCCACGGACTAACGCAACAAACCTTTATTTTGTTCTCACAAATGCAGGGGCACAAAGTATCAAAAGCCGCAAATGAGCCCCTCCCTTACTCCACAGCACCGAGACACCTGGTATGTTCGGCCAAAGCACCATAATTATGATTTACGGACTACTAATTTAATTTAATATAGTACCAGATCTACGCAATAATAATTTTTATATTTTACACTCAGCTTTACATTTGACGCATTTTTTCACATACTATACATAAATAAATTTTCCCGGGAATTAATAATAAGCATATAATAAAAGAGGGGCTTTCTCCTAATTTATACATACATTAAGAATAATATATGAATTTTATTTAATTAGAATCTTGGTCTGAAAGAAAAAGTATGAGTAATATAATATGCGTTAAATTAGCGTAACTAAAACATAAAGGAATAACATATAACTACTAAATTGATTATAAATACATTATAAAAATATATATAACTATACTAAAAGATTTTGCATTATTTTTTTTATGAACTAATTCTATATTAAAATGTAACTAAAATTAATAAGGATAGGTATGTATAAGTTTATATTATGCTTGTTAACATAGCATAGAAAACATTTTTACTAATATTTATACTCATTTGAGCATCCTATAATGCATTCTTAGGTCTCATATTCTCTCTGTCTCAGTATCCGACAATGTCTCCGTATACTACTCTCTGCAAATAATTATGTTCTGAGTCTTCCACTCGATAAATAGTGGCTTGAAAATTATTTTTTACAATATGGGTTTAAATATTATATCTTATAAATTTCCTTTTTGAACTAACTCGCTGCCGATAACTGCTCGCTATTAGGCTCCGGGCACCACGCGCATAACAGCGTGCCGTGTTCGGTTTCACCTGCTCCGGCCTCCGTTACCGGCACTCTTCGAGAGATGGCAATCTCGGTCTTCGGTGTTCTTCTTTTACAATGAAATTTTGTTCAGTTCCATACCAACTTTGTAGAAGATTATTATATTTATTACCTAGCAAAAGGGTATAATAAAAATTATGTTTTAATATTTGTTGTCCACTAAGGACTTGACCTCTCAGCTTCTCTCAGCTACGGAACTCCCAGATGGCGGCGGCTTCTGAGAGATCACGGCTGCACTTGATGTTCCGGTTCCGAAGCTACCGGCTATATAATCTCAGATTTTCACAATTTTCATAATAAATAATCCTCAGATTATTTCCAGAATTATTTGACATAGAAAAGAGATATAGAGTTATCACTAGGATAAACATTTCTTTTGAAAAAATATATGATATATAATTAATTACTATTATAGTTCAACAGAACACTAATACGAGATCAATCAGACATATTACTAGGTCCGGCTCCGGCTAATATCAATGGCTATCACGGCTACTCTTTATTCAAATTGTTTCAAGTACCCTTCCCACTTTTGGTAGACAAGTTACTTAGCATTGCATATCAACAAATTCTCTCAGGGTTCGTAAAGGGATTCTTAGGAGGCAGTGGCACAAATTTGTTCATATAACACACACAAATATATTTCATAAATTGATTCACTACAGAGTGGCATTTGTGCTTCTCTGAAACGGGTTTACCCGTGCTTTTCTCGGCAGATGAGAGATGAAGAGACCAGAGATGGGTTCGTACTGTTTTTTCTCTCTGTTTCTTGATTTGTGTTGTTTTCTTGATTTGACTTAAGTATAGTTTTTTCTCACTGTAAGAAATAGTCAATAGTAATAATATAATCCTCTTATGTCTGAGCCATCCTGAGACTTTCTCCGACGAGGCTAACTCTATTTCCCGCTTGCCTTAGTATGTAGTTTGAGATGTTTCACATTATTCACGCAGTACTCAAAGGTTCACGAGACCTTGTAGTAAGGTATCTTTACTCGCAAATAGATTTTATATAAAGAATTACTCTTATGGCTCATTATGGCTCCGCGCTTCCGGCTCCAGCTGAGCTGAGCTTATTAAGGCTTCAGCTCATGTTAGTATTTACCGGCATGCCGGTCTCCGACTTTATACTCAGTTGACCCTTTTATTTCAAAATATGTTTAAGCTGTACCAAATTATAAATTTGTAGTAGAATTTTTTCAATACTACTGCTAAATAATTAAATAAAATTGTATCTCATTTCTTCAGTCCGGCATCTGAATTCTCGAACTCCGTGGCCAGCTCAGGATTTACGGTACTCCAGCTCCGATTCCCTCAGTTACCATTTCAGATAGTTCTCAAGTACTCGCGTAACTTTATGCAGTATGATTAGTTTATTTTATTATCACTATCAAAATTAATCTTTAAAAATTGTATTATTGCTATTTGTTATCCGTAGCTCTCACGAGCTTCACGGATCTCGAGACTCCGGCTACCGGCTACCGTCTCACGGTTCACTCCAGGCTCTTAGGATCCTTGGCTCCGGCTTACCTGGCATCCGGTTTATCTTTTCAAAAATTGTTCTCAGCTCCATACTTTTTATGTTAAGATACAAACAAATGTTCAGTGCAATTAAAAATTTTAAGTCTTAAAATTAAAAGTTGATGTTTGTTGGCATCTTTGCTAAATCTTCTTGGACTTTCAGTGATGTTATCTTTGAGCAGAACGCCTAGTCTCCGGCTTACTCTGAGAGATCCGTTTCTAATACATGACCTACACACATTTAAATGAGTAGAATTTGGGAAGAGAGCAGTAGATATTGTGGTTGCTGGAGAGTATGAAAAAAAAGGTTGTCAGAGTATAATGAAATATTCTCGCAATTATAGAATAGAAAATTAAGTAACACAAGAACTCGCGCAAACGAACGTTCTGGCACAAGTTGGTATTATTGGGACGAATATTTATAAGGACATCCGAAAATGAAGTTTTTGAAGTTTGACACCAGGTCTCGCATGGTAATATAGAAAATATAATTCTCGGTTCTCATATTAAATAGATATCAAGGGATATCTACATCGGGAGAATTTCGGTCATCTAAATAATATTGCTAATCAATTGATGTCACGCACAGAGGCGCACATTTATCAATTTTCTTATTATATTATTAAATATGTAATAGAAATAAAAGTTAAAAAATTGTGTGTTATGAATTTGGTATCTAATATCAATTCTATCTCTAAAAAGTTAGGGATAGGTTTTCATTATGTGGTAAGAGAGACGACTAGGGTACACAATAAAAATTTTGAAAAGACGAAATATAGATATATGTACTACTGGTGTAAGGTTGTCCGGGCCGGAACGACTTTCGTATTGAATCGAGAACAGGTTACCAGGGACCGGCAAGAGACTTAGGCAGACGGGATGAAACTTTTCTAGAAAAAACATCAGGGAGTTGCCGGAGCACGTGATATCTTTCTTTGGTGGTTCTGTTTGATTTTAGCTCGCCATACGAAATAATATAACTATATCTATATAAAACAAAAACGCTGCCTACATATGAAATTATAAACCATCAATATAAGAAACACAGTTTTTACCTCACTTCCATAAAGCATTCCAGACAATAGTCCTCTATTCATTACTATAAGGACTAATCACTTTTTTATATATCTAAATCGTATTCTGTAATGAGCTCTCATTTTATCCACATAATAATAGAAACTAATAACCTTATTTCACAGAATAACCAATAAAAATATATACACTTTTTAACTTATATTATAAACTTAAATTAACAGCAGGTACACAAATATACAACTAATTTATAACAAAGGATGGGAGGATAGCTTGATCTGTCATACTTAATTACATTTGTACATTAGTATATTAAATTTAAAATAAAAAAACAAACACCTATATTCTAATCACACTGAAAACGTCTTCAACACTTGTACATACAGTTTAGCGCTATCACACCATTTTATCAACTTGATTAAATAAATAATAATTATAAATACTAATATAGAGTCTTTCACTCTCAACAAATGACGGAGCTGATAAAGGAAATATATTTTATAATTTTCAAAAAAAATATATATATCTACATATTTGTTTGCTACATCAAATCTACGGGTTATTTTATAATAAATTAATATAATAATATTAATAATAATTATAATATTATAAATTAATATATATAATAATATTTTTATTAATTTAATAATATATACAACAATAATACTAATATTAATATAATCATATAATTAATAATAATAATTATTAAATAATAATTAAATATTAATTAATAATACTTAATTATATTAATAACTAGCTTTATTTTCGTCTTGTCTGGAAATACAGACTGAGGAAACTTTAATTTAAATTATCTAGCTTTAAGTATTATTTATATTATATTATGCGTTTTTGCAATAATTAATAATAAAATATTGTAAAATTTAAAATTAGATACATAAGCATATATATATATATATTATATTATTACATATAATATATTAATATATATATATTATTATATATATATATATATATTAATTTATATAATATATATATATTATATTATTATATATATATATATATATATATATTATTTAATATTATATATGATCATATATATATGATATATAAGAGGAGTAGGTAGAGGATGATGATGAGGAGGAGGAGAGAGGAAGGAGAGAGAGAGAGAGGATGAGGAGAGAAGAGGTGAGAGAGAGGTATGAGTAGTATGAAGAAGTAGCTGGAGAACTAGCGATCATGGCGGGCACGGAGAGCTAGACAGACAGACAGACAATCATGCATATGAGGTACAACGTGAAACTTTTTGAAGCCGCCAGTGGGGCTACTAAATTTCCGTAGCTTTTGTTCAATGTGTCGGATGTGATCATTTTTAGCGTTCACACCGCGTTCACACAATATTCAAAGCACATTACCAGTAACATATAATGATTCACTGCACTCACTGTACACAATATAGATTCGTTGAAACGTCCTTGCCGAAAGAAACTCTCTTTTATTCTTTCTGGTTGTGTGGTGGGAGCCTTATCCGAGTCTTAGAAACTACCTCCACTAGTTGTACCAGTCGACGATCTAGTATCGACTCATTATAGTAATATGTGTCTTGTTTATACGTTTCTCTCTCTTTGTTATCTCAGTTTTCTCATTATGTTGTGTTGTGAATGTAATCTCTAAATTACACTCACAGATATGCACCATTAGAAAGTCTCACGTAAGATGCTCCTCAGTCAGTCAAAACACTATTTCACTCTAGTTGTGAGTCCTGCTCATTCGAAATGACAAATTAATCTCGGATTTCACAAGATAACCCGTGGGGGGTGTTGTTGTTTGGGATCTTATTGCGTGGATTTGTAAGATGAATGTCTGGTGCAACGCTACACAAGTTATAGATTTTATTGTATCTTGTGGCCTGGTCCGCCACTATCATGTCATTTGTAGGGGCGCTCATGTGCTCTAACACTATTTCTCTGATGAAATGTACACTATATCATTCTTGTAGTTTGTTGTTGTTGTTTGTGTAGCATCATATCTCTCGTAGCTATCGATGTAAAACATTAATCTTCCTCTCGCTTGAGGGAAAGGCATTAGTTATTTTAGCGAGGGATAATAAAGTCACTCTGTCGCATCATAACACTGTAAGTCGCTAATTCTGGGAGAGGATAACTCTATGTCCAAAGCTTATTTAGTGACAATAACTTCAAAATGTTCTGCAGTGCTTAGGAAGAGAACTATATTCGCCCTCGCTTTGTAACTCTCAGTGCTGGTATCGAAGCATGGGTAAGAGGTTTGGCCGTTGATTCTTCTTCCACACTGAGATGCGCCTTTGCTCATGGAAACTTCTCCTAGCTCTTCTGTGTTCGTGTCACCAGATCCTGGTGGCCAGATTGTTTTCGTGTGCATGGGTGAATCTAGCGTAGGAGTCGGGAAGACGACAGAGATTACAAAATCTCGGTCTAGTTATGAACGCGCGAGTTATATAGTATTTCGTAGGCCAAACTTGAAAAATGAACCGGAATTGGGAAACAAATGTAATGCCCACGCTGTAAAATCCCAAGAGAATATTCTAGATGCTTCATCTCACTTGATAGTATTTATAATATTAGGTCGTAGTCTCATAGTCTTTCACAAAGTCTTTCGCTCTTCGACACGCTGATACTGTCTTCTTGTCACGCACCGCCTCCTATACATACCTTAGATCTCACCACTCTATATTATTAACTCTGTGGACTCGGCTTTTATCTCCAAAGTTGAGTACATTTCAACATTTCCTCATTTAGACAGACCTAGCCCACCATTATAATATACGGCACACTTACTTATATACGTCATTTGGTTCACCTCTCGTTATATGTGTATCGCGCTTCTTATCTGTAATGTTCATTAAGGACTAGTCAGTATTTAATTGCCGGATACATATGAGCTTGTAGCTACTTCACTCACTCCTTAGGTGGACCTCGGTATTTGGAAAAAGAAAATCTAGACTCACAGTTTTATTACTCGGGTCACAATACCACACCGGGATCGCTTATCACTGTTTATCAGGCCATCGTGGGAAAAGTGCACACTCTATCTCATCGCTCATTCCTTTGCAGGCCTTATAAGCCGCCATACATTCCTCCGTAGGTTGACACAAACATACGACATGTTCCCAACTACACTATCGCACATTACATCACACACACTCACGCAAACTAACGATATTTATATATACATTTATGTCGACAGAGTCTAAAAAGTTTACCTAATATTTATACCTTTTTCTTTGTTTTTGAGCACTTGCCAACTTCTTTATTTATAGATATTGTCTTTCATGAGGAATATACATGTTTTCAGTACACTAAAAAACTCAATTACTGATTACGTTTTAATGTTATATCCTCTCATGATTCTACTTCAGGAATACTATATAGTCCCAATCGATATCATAACTTTTTATCTTATCATGGGCTTTGCAAGAAAATATACATTTTCCGGTCTCTTCTATATAATCTTATTACTATTTTGATTTATAATCTTTACTATTTAATTACTTTTTCAACAATTAGTAGGTTATTAGTTATACTACTCTCCAGAATTACTCTAACGTGTGATGGCTCACCGGCGCTCTTTCGATATTGGGCATATAGAGCTCGCTGTATTTATTTTATGTACTTCCAACAACTATTCGTCTTCAGTACAACATCTGTTGTTAGTTTGCTTTATAACATCATCTTCTTTCTATTTGTAACTGTAACAAACAATAATCTAACAATTTTAATTTGGTTAATTCTGTATTGCACACAATATATGCTTATGGCAAATTTATTTTTAATACATCTTTTTTCTTTTGATTATATAAGCAATGACTTACTCATATTTTGCCAATTATAATATTAGTTCGCACTATTATCTTCTAATGTCTTTCTCGATGTCTCGGATGTTATCCCTTAGAAAATTCTTCTCATCATCATTACATTGATATTACAAAATACTTTTGAGTTCACTTATATTAGTTCTTTTGTAGCAGATCGGTACATTATTATTTACTTAACTTGGTTTTTTTTATATACACATTTATTTAAATTTAAGTTTACAATATCTTCTCGCAACTCAAGAAACGTTTTTAGCCCTGGTCCCTACTGTGGACGGGATGGGAGGCAGGTCGGAACACGTGTGGGTGGTAGTTGGCAACTGTGGGCCACGCCATCTTGTCTCTCTGTTAATTTCTCCTGTGGCTCGGTGATTTAAAACCTCACTATACTCGTTAAGAGATCTTGTATCTGAACGCCTTCTGGCGTCGATAACGACTACCTTTATGAGAGGTTGCTCTCTTAGACCACAGATACACGGGTGTTTTTATATAGGTTTTCTTTATAAAGGTCAGCGAGCACCATTCAGTGGGTAAACAATCGATTAATCTTTTTCATTTGGCTATAATTGCTTGATTTATACACTCAGTAGAGGACTTTATTGGGAGTAAATTGTACTCAGGACACTTCACTTGGATTGGTGGTTATTAATAATCTTAAAATATCGGAGAATATCTTCCATTTTATGCTACGACACTTTATTGTTCATAGAACCTAGGGTTTTTCACGACTTTCGCGCTCGTATATGATGACTGTGGGTATATTTCCAATAGAGATAATATTGAGGATGCTTCGGACTGAGATAACACCTCATTCTTTCTTCTTTATAGACTGGAGTGTGGTGTGGCTTAATCAGCCGCACGTGGCTAGTAGCGTGATCTTCTGCCTACTCTAGCATATCTCCTTCAGTTATGTCGATATGTCGGCCCGGGTTCTTTGGGCGCAGTGGATTGGGGAGGAGCCGCCCACTCTTTCGGAGTAACTATGTCCTGCTTCGTGCATGGACTCGGGCTCTGGGTCCCATCCCACTATCATCAGGTTCAATAAAGGGGTAATGCCCGCTCCTCAGGACTGTGGTTGTTCACTCACTCAATTATATCTAATTAGTTCCGTAGACGACGTAAGGCATCACGACAGCCTAGTCGCCTTTCACTACGCAGATTATTTATAACGGTAGTTTATATCAAGCATTACATCAGCCAGTTGAAACTGTCTTTAAGCATTGTATAATATTAGTACTAGTTATATGTTTATATACGCATTTTGCAGAACCCATCTCTGTATAATTTCCTTCTAGAGTGCAAAACCCTCTGTCGAAGAATATAATTATAGCCTATTTTAAACATTAACGGTATCTATTCTGAGTTTAAACATATATATTATCAGGTACCACACGATAGCCGATTAGCTTATATCACCGTCCGAACATTAAAGGCAGACGATGAGTATAGGTTGTTCGTTGTGATCCCATCAGCTCTCATACACTTTTAGGCCCATGCACCACATGATAACTTGGCAAAGTACTGTGGTGGGCTCTCTCTAGAGCCTGTCACTTGGGTACTAGAATACAAGACTTTCTCTTCTCAGCAGAAATTATCTGCGGATGCCACTGTGGTCTTCCCCTCATCCTTTTGTCCACTAATTATTAAATGTATTAAAAAGTGCCTATTCCACTACTGTTGTAAGGTCGTTAAACGGCGATCTTTTTAGCTGGTAGTTATGTCCTCTATTCGTTGACTTAATTGGATAACATTTGAGCCAACGTTTTATTTATGACTACTCATTATAAAATTTTGTAAATTATGTTTACCTTTCTATATTGTCGATTCACCTATTTACTTATTTAAGTTATACTATATATACTATTATACCGGCCAACGTTCCGCCGATAATTATTATTTTATTTTGGAAGTGACTTGGTTGTGGTTTTAAGATGGAGATTATTTCTTTCGTTAGTATAAATCCTATGTAACTCTTTTCACTCGGTCCTTAGTTTATCTAAATTTATGTTTCGCGTTTTTAGAAATATTTAATCCTCGTTGAACGCTTAACCTAACTTATTGAGCTTGTATAAGTAATATATTTCTGAATTACAACTATTTTCAGACCTTTCTACTTCATTTCTCCTCTTTTCTACTATAAGAAATCGCTCTATTTTCTTTTTCGGCCTACCAGTCGTACATCTGATATAAATCGACTGATAATGAACTCTTCAATCGCATGACTTCACTCCTGTCTTCGAACGCTCATTTCCTTTACGTCCGGCAGTGGCAATTATTATTAATATACCATATTTTTAAGGGCTATCTAAAAATCTTCTTTCATGTATATATATATACGTCGGGTGATATTAGGTTCGTGTCATCGGTAGGAGAGAGACATATGGATTTAAACTAGCTCAGCGATACTCCATACATACTCTTATGAGTCAGAGACCATATGTATCTGGTACCAACAAATGACTTGTATCTTTCAGGATACGTATTAGTGGATGCCGTACATTATCTAGACAGATGAGCTCGTTGGGTAGACTTTGCACAAGGCTTTCCCAGTTTTAGACAATCAAGATGAATGACATAATTCACTTATTTCCTTCGGGTTTTATGTCCATTCGTGCATGCTTGTTTTTCAAATATAGTGTCATAGTTAATTCTCTATAATTAATATCTTTTCACTGCTTTGACAAATTAGGAATAATCTTTATAGTTTGGGAAAGTTTTTTTTCTGTAGTTATATTTACATATTTTTGAGATAGAATGAAGAGTTCTGCGATTGGCACTATTGTCGCCTCGTTGTTGTCTCATTAGTACGTTCCATTATTTACAGCTAGTTCAACGCTTATATCTATATTTTGATTCATGAGAATAATCTTTTGAGTTTTGTTCTTGCTCTCCTTTGACATAGTCTATATAAATTCTACTCATTTATATCCACGAGAGGTCTTGTAACATTTAATTCTACAATGGATCCTCTCTTTCTTATCTACTATAAAATCCGCAGCGTATCTTCTGTTAATTCGGCTTTCTCATATGTTCGGATAGTAGAGAACTGCTATATGTTCTTTACTACATATTTTATATTTCATACCCTATTGACAATTTATTGCTTGATTCTGGCCAAATCTACTTTTCTCTTTGGACTATTCTCTATCTTCATTCTTCTCTTCAGGTTTTACGATGAGAAGAAAAATTCATACAAGAACTTTTATTTAATACATTGTATTATATTTTAGGAATTTTTACTGTAAGGGGTATTCATCGATTTAAAATATATAATTAATTCTCTAATAATGTTTCTGCCTACATTTACCTCACCCACCTTATAAATCTAAACAGTTTATTTTGGATGGGTGATGAAATATTCTGGATAAGTATGAGTAGCCTTAGTATATAATGATAATAAAAAAAAAAAAATAATAAAAAAATAAAAAATATGTATTATAAAATATTTTATAATATTATATATACATATAATATATATATTATTATATATTATAAATATATATATAAATAGATCTAATAATATATATTATTTACTATAATGCTTTCCACTCTCATTCTGAGCAATGCGTTCGTCTACTACTAAAATAATATATTTCGTATGGCGTCCTATGCGGTACAACTCAAAGACCCTTACTAGAGTTTCAATTTTAAGCCTCGTTTAGCTAAGCCTTAAGTCATTTCACGCTCACAAAGATAAATTTATATACAAACGTTGATAGAGTACGAATGGCACGTCTTTAATTCTTTTATTATTTTGCCCACTTGATTATATTCTAAAACACAGGCTATATTTTTAACTAGTGAGATTGTTTAATGAAGCTGTGACACACACATCATACAGAGATGTCGGAAAAGGTACATAGGTAATTAATAACTCTTACCCTTTCTGGATATTACAGGGATTATCCGGCCTCACTAGGTATTAGTTGGCTACGCCGTAATAGCTCAGGTAGGGACAATTATGACTCCATGTGATGCTATACAACTTAGGAGGTACTTACTCATCACTAAGTATTCATCAATATAAAGTTTTTGTATAGTTTCTCAATGGGTAACACTTAATATAATAAGAGACAATCACGAGGTTGCCGTGATCAAGTGTGCGATCATCTACTATATGATATAATACTATAAGTAGGTGTCCAGTAATACTACTTGTCCATATCTCACTCGTTCATTATTATTTTAAGATGTATTAAAATATTGCATAATTAATTCACAATAAATTAAATAAGATGTTAATATAGAAGAAACATATATATGATCAGAAGGTAAAGACTTAACTTAGACTCACTTCTCTGGGGATTATGAACCTACATATAGCATGTTCTTATTTCTTTATAACATCTTATTTAATTGCGATTATTAATTCAATATTATCATTACTATAAATAATATATAAAGATAACGAGAGATAGGACAGGTACTGGACACCTAGTGATTAGGCCCTTTGACGGGACTCGTGCACGTTTATATAAAGTTGTTTCTTGATCTAACATTTATTCTCGGGGGAGGAGACTACGCGCAGTAGTTAATATCGAAAACCATCCGAGAGACGCCCCATAGTTAGGTTCTTCTTCTCACGTCGCAGATAGACGGAGCTGGTTTCAATCCCAGAGACAAAACACGAGCAGGGAATATTCTGGTCCTATAGTTATATAACCAATTATATGTACTTTTGCAAAGAGTATATAAAATTGCGTAATGTTTTTTTCGCTCATATTGATTACCAATACTATCTATAACTATTGTTAAGATAATTATAATATATTAATATATATTATATATTATATAATTAATATAAGTATTAATTATTTATCTTATAATTATATATAATATATATTAATATATAATTATTATATATATATAATATATATTATTATATTAATATATTATATATTATATATTTAATATATATATATTATATATATATTATCATACTTTATATATTTTTTATTCATACTCTACGAGCTATTTGCGTTTTTTTATATTAAAAAATAGATATATAATAATTTTTTGTGTTTAAACTACATTTATAGGGTTTAATATATATAATAATAATACCATGGTTTAAGATACCACATATATAATAAAATAAAACAATCATTTTTATAATCATAATAAAATAAACTATGAATCCATATTTTAAAAATTTATTTAATAATGGTTTCTGGAGCATAGGAATTTCTAAAATATCTCTATTCACAATTTTTTTAAATCTGAAATAAAACTTAAAAATTAATGATATACAAATTAATTTTTATTTTTGTTAGTAATATTTTATATATTATATATTATATAGTAGAGAATAGCGAATAATAATTTGAGGATCACAATACAATATTATATTTCTATATATATATATATATAATTATATATATATATAATATTAATATATATATATTATATATATATATATAATTATATTATATATTAAATATATATAATAATTATATTATAATAATATTATTATTCATCTATTATTATATATATATATATATATTAATATTATATATATTAATATAATATATATATTATATATTTATATATATATTAAATATTAATATATATATAATATATATTTATATAATTAATATATATTAATATATATATATATATTTAATATATATATTATATTATTATATATATAGTTATATATATATATATTTATATATTTGTAATAAAATATATAAATATATTAACTATATTTATTTTAATTAAATCAATTTGATTCTTCGTGTGCAATTTATTCTAATTACTGGACTGAAATCTTAGATGCACCAAATTCTAATTTATGCTCCTAACTTATAGTCAATCTATTATATTCTTGATACCTCTTTAAATAGACATCCCGTTTTTCCTTCCGACGCGACAAATCTAAGACGCAATTAATATACATTGTGCGTCGATGAACTATAGTATTATAAACAATGATATAAAATTCTTTTAATAAACATCATAACACTTTGTACGTGTGAATTGAGTTGTGGCCGTGTTGGTTGCACCTACAAAATGCCAGCATCATTATGCATAACGAGATACGGACCTTTAAATACGCTCATAATTTGCACTGCCTGGGTATAAACTTAACACTGGTTAAGATTTTGAGAAGATGGTATAGTTTATTATTTGGGGGAAATATATTGAACATCGCATTTGGACTGTGTTAGAGAAAACTCGAACTTGAAGATCTCTCTATTAACCACGGATCAGGCCTTCCAGACGAAACAAATTCCTTGACCACAAAATATTACTCCACAGATGAATTAAGTGCATCTGATTAGTGAATAGATACCAAACTCCTAGGTATTAATAAAAGAAGAAATAAAAAATGACCTGTAGATTCTTTTACCTTGAATAAGAGTGCCTTATACAACTTACAAACCAACACTCGCTATGATGGACGCGCAATGGATGTTATAAAACTGCAAAGGTTCGTTTCTATTTAGTAGATGAAGATTGCGCAAGGCATCGTCTACATTTGGCACTCACAAATTTTAATAAAGAGTCAAGTCATCAATTAGATTTAATAATTAAACTACGACAAACTAAATTCACGTTCCAAGTGTTTGTAGCAATTTTGAACCATATCATATTTACTAATTATTTAGAATATATAAGTAAACTGAGACCACAACTAATCTTGAAAGGTTTTATGTGTGATCTGGAGTATCTGATGTATTTAATGACCTTTTATTGGTTTTAAAACGCCTAAAACACCCATTTTGCTCAACGCCCTTCCATGATACGCGCTTTGCATATATGAGGTCCTACGAATATTTCGTGCTTGATATTCCTGCACACAGTTGAGTACACATAAAAATACTTGTACATTTTTAAACGTTCATGGCTGAGGAAGAATGTTCCTTAGAGGATTTGGTGATTAATCACATGTTGAAAAAAAATGTAATAATAATAAAAATTTTAATATAAATAAAATCAAACACAACATTCCCTTTTCTCACCTTTTTTATCTTTTTTATTTTTTTTATTTTTCTTTGATCTTTTCCTTTCTATTTTTATTCTTTTATTACCCCTTTTCTATTTTTTTTTCTCTTTCTATTTAATTATTCACTTCTTCTTCTTCTTCTTCTTCTTCTTCTTCTTCTTCTTCTTCTTCTTCTTCTTCTTCTTCTTCTTCTTCTTCTTCTTCTTCTTCTTCTTCTTCTTCTTCTTCTTCTTCTTCTGCTTCTTCTTCTTCTTCTTCTTCTTCTTCTTCTTCTTCTTCTTCTTCTTCTTCTTCTTCTTCTTCTTCTTCTTCTTCTTCCTCCAAAAATTCCTAGCACACTATAATGCATCACGCGAAGCTAATCAGGTAATATGCCTATCCCTGTAACCTTTGCATTACTGTAATAACATTATAAGATCAAAAGATGAAAAAAAAAAACTCCTATTACAAAGTTGCCATTAGATTATTATGAATCGATCCAATAAGGGCATTTAAGGGGAAATATTTTTTGAAAAATATTAATATAATGATCATTTCTACAGTAATTATATCATATATATATATATATATATTAAATTTCTAGATATATATAATATTACATTTACATATATATATATATATAATATACTTTAATGTATATATCTTATATACTATATACTATCATTATAACATATATACTATATATATATATAATGTTTCTGGCTCATGGTGGAATCGGACGCACTGGAAACAGCTGGGAAAGAAGAAAGGAGATTTTGAGAGCTATTCTGAAAGCTCCAAATAGTTTTAGTCCGAGATTAGAAGAAAGATTGAATGCAGGAAGAGTAAAATTAATCAAACTCTCGAGTAAATATGATTTTCTACTGTGGTAAAATTTTAAATTTATTGAACGATTTCGAAATTAAAATCAAAATTATTAATTGAATTTAAAACAAAATAATATTTATAAACATTTCAAGAAGAGGGGCCAACAAAATTCTTATATTTATGTCTTCCCGTTAATATAATTAGATGATGGGAGTTTTAAAAAATTAATTTGAAAAGGTAGAAATTTTTTTCGGGTTCTTTTTGATAATAAGAAAATTAAATATGGTTTGGATATATAATATATATTTGGACAATAGGATGGAAATTTATTGAGAAAGTCCAAGTGGAAAAATTATTTGTGCTTCCCAAGTTCAAACACGAAGATTGGAAAGTTTCGGTCGAAGGTCAGAACATGACGAAGAATTTCTTTGCATGCGGTTATAGGGCGACAGGCTACGCATACACGGTCCTATCTCTGCATTTGCCTTGAATTACTTCTTGGACCAGCACGTCATCGGACAATCCTACTGCAGCCTAAAGAAGCCAACAATCCCTAGAAACAGAGACCTACTGGGCAACACAGCCCGACAGTTTACCGAGGCCCTAATGAAAGAAGATGCTAGTCTCACTGAAAGAAGAAAGCGGCCAAAACCCACCTAGAGTGTTTTAACTCGAGGAACTGGCACTCGTCGGGCAAAACACCACTTACTCCCGAGAAAATGGTTTTCTAGATGTGTTCTAGGAGTAAAGTCTTCCGGGCAAGATAGGAGGAAGACGCTGGAGCCAACTGACAGGGCGAAAGCCCTTCCTGGAATACTCGAGGTACCACACACGATCCGTATATGGGCTAGTGTAAGTGTCAATGGCTAGTGTAAGTGCTTATAAGTGTCATAGGTGTATGTAAAGTGTAAGTGTCTATGACTGAGTGGAGTGTAAGTGTATATGGGCTAGTGTAAGTGCTATGAAGAGTGTAAGTGCTTATAAGTGTCATAGTGTGAATGTATGTAAGTAATGTGTGTATAAATGCCATAGTGTATGTGTGTATAATTGTAGTGTGTATAAGTGCCATAGTGTAAGGGTCTATGTGTGTGTCGTTGTGTGTGTGTGTGTGTTGTGTGGCTAGGTGTAGTGGCGAGTGTAAGTGTCTAAGGGCGGGTGTATGTGCGTATAAGTAGTCCTAAGCGTTGGTGCTGTGGTGTGTGTGTGTGTCTGATGTGTATGTCTGTATATATATAGGCGATAAGTGTTAGAAAAAAGACTAACTCATAGTAGGAAGCATCCTCAGCAACTTGTAATAACACCAATCGATTCCTCATACTTATAACCTAGGCGGTAGACAACCCAAATTAGGCTTTATTCTAGGCTCAGGGAAGAGCTAGAAAGCTTGAAAAAAAGTGGAACTCGTTGGCACTCAGTTGGCACTTTGGCACTCACTTGCCACTCATTGGCACTTCACTGTGGCACTCGATTGCACTCGATTGGCACTCACTTTCACTCACCCTGCACTCATAGAATACTCATTAGAAACTAATAGAACATTCCCTAGATACTTCTTACCGTGATTGGGAACCATCAAAGTTGAACCCATCAATAAATCTGAGGCATCAAAGCTGAATCATCAATATAGTTGCCAACAAAGATGACGTCATCAAAGTTGAACCACTAAAAAAGTTGAGCCATCAAAGTCAAGGCAGGTGTTAGCCTAGGTATAGGCTGTACCTAGGTAAAGGCTGGTGAGTCTAGTGTGGTGTAGGCTAGTAGTGAAGGCTGGAGGTGCAGGACTGTGGGTTGTAGGCCTAGGTCGAAGGCTAGGTGTAGGCTGGGTGTAGGCCTAGGTGTATGTGTAGGCTAGGTAGGCTAGGTGTAGGTGTGACTAGTGGTGAGGGCTGGGTGGAGGCTAGGTGAGTGTAAGCTAGGTGAACGCTGGGGTGGACCTAGGTGTTAGGTGATAGCTAGGTGAAGTCGTGCAGTTGGAGCTACGTGTAGGTGTTAGGCTAGGTGAAGGCTAGGTGTAGGCTGGGTTGAGGCTAGGCTAGGTGTAGGCTAGGGGTAGGCTAGGTGAGGTGTAAGACTAGTGTTAGGCATGGGTGTAGGCTATGTGGAAGGCTCGGTTATGGCTATAGTGGAGGCTGGGGAGGTGTAGGCTAGTGTAGGGCCTAGTGTGCGTCTGTGTGTGTTGTGTGTGTTGTGCGCGGGCGCTGTGCTTTAGATGTGAGGTGGATGGAGAAAATAAGTAGGACAAGATCCAAACAGGTGCCAGATACTACATGACCTCATGTTAGCTCAGTTACCTACAAAGGCAAGGTGGCAGGTACCTGTATTTGCTCAAGATAATCCCTACTTAACCCTCACTAACCTTTAAGAATGTCAATTTCAGCCCTTGAAACGGTATCAAGGCCCAAAATTTCAAGGCCAAAACCAAAATCAAGGCAAAAACATCAAAAAAAAAAGAAAAAAAGCGGGCGAAGGGGGGCACTACGTACGACGGATGCTCCGCATTCGTCAGGCAAGCCCCTTCTTCGAAGGGGTATCAAAAAGGTAAAGGCCAAAAAAGGTCAAGGCCAAACAAGTCAAGGTCAAACAAGGTCAAGACATCAAATAAGGGCTAATCACATAAAAGGGGCTAAAATAGGGCAATACCGTACGACGAGCTTCGTCTCCGTCGTGGCAAGCCCCCTTCTTCGAAGGCCTTCAAAAGGTCAAGGCCGCCAAAAAGCGTCAAGGCCAAAAAAGTCAAGGTCAAAAAAGGTCAAGGCAAAAAAAGTTCAAGGAGAAATTAATTTTGGGCTTCAAAAAATTAGGGTTGCCCATAAAAAAGGTCAAGGTCAAAAAGGTCAAGCCAGGCTAAATAATCGGGTTTCTGCGGCGGCACACCTTAGTCCAATATTCTTATCCTACTACTGTAACCACCCCCTTAAAAAATCGGAAATGTTCGTATAAGGCTGAAATGTTGGTGTGAGAAATGCTCGAGAGTTGTAATTTCTAGGAAAGAATTGGGTATCTGGATTCGAGAGGTTAGCTCCGGCTCCGGTGCTGCTGGAGCCGCTGCGGTGCCGAGTAATAAGACATTCGGTATATAACAACAATTGTTGGTTTGTCTGGACATATGATGTTCATGGCGGTCTGATAGATTTCGAAAATAATGGTTTCAGAAACCCATCAAGAAAAAAAAAATAACTAAATAAATAAACTAAATAAATAAAATAAATAAAATTTCTACTATTCTTTTTATGTTTATAACTTACAAATTTAGCGTTTTTTACATACCCAAATCAGTATAACTCAGTAAATCAAACTGCCCTCTCTCACACCCTCCTAGATCTATTAGTCTATTGATCTATTGATCTATTGATCTAGTTGATTCAAGTCATATTTTTTACTAAAATTTTCAAAGTTTTCATGTCACCCTAAATCAGTAAATTAGTGAATCAGTAAATCAAGTAGCCTCCTCGGCCATCCATGATCTATTGACTATTGATCTAATTGATCTATTGATTCAAGTCAAATTTATTTACTATAATTGTCTATGTTTTACTACCCTGAAGTCAGATAAATCAGTTAAATCAAACTACCCTCCTCAGCCCTTTTCATGCATCATTATCTATTGTATTCAAGTCAAATTTTTTATTAACATTGTCATGTTTTACATACCCAAAAAGCAGTAAAACAACAATATTCAGTAAATCAAACCACCATCCAACCACCCTCCTGTCCAGTCGTGATGTATTTGATATCATTGTCTATGTTCAAGTCAATTTTTTGGCTAAAATTGCTAACTATTTATCATTACCCTTCAAAAGCAGTAAATCATTAAAATCAGTAAATTCCCCCTAATTTTTTTAACCTAATGATGTCTATGATTTTAATTGAATTCTATTAATTTATTGTTTCAGGTCACATTTCGAATATCACTATGGATAAACATAAACATAAAATCAAGTTCTGTATACAAAAGATCAATCAATATATTATGTTGACCGTAACAAAGTTCCACATTATTCAAAGCTAACACAGCATCATTTTGAATCTAACGAATTATATACCCACAAACACATACTTGACATACACCTTAAACAAGAATAAAACGTGTTTTGATATTAACAAAGGCCCATACTTTAGACAACAGTAAAAGTAACTAAAAATATACAAAAACGTAAACTCATTCACACCTTTTCAAAACGTATCTACAATAACAATGTTAATTTTACATTAACATCGGAAACTTATTTACAAAATTACCATAATTCATTTGCGTGTCCAACATTCTCGAATCTCGTAGAAAGTCATCTAATACGTAACAAATAAGTTTTCACATAATTAAAGCCAACATAACAATTACCAAGAACTAAGAATATAAATACAACGACAAAACCTAACACTGTCTTTAAGCAAGAATAAACTCTTACTTAACATTAACTAAAAGTCCAAACGGAGAACAAAGTTGATGCCATAACTAAGACATAACAAAACATAATCCATTCACACCTTATCAAACATATCATCAACATTGTTAATTTACGATTAAACATATAAGATTATTTACCAAAAAAATTTATCATAACTTACCTAACCATCATAATACCTAACGGGTAAAGAAAAACAAAGTGAAGTTTTACCCTCTGTAAAGCTAAACTCTTGAAACAAACATACTAACACAAACAACAACCAGACGAGATAAACAGCTCATCATTAACAACTCTAGTCAATAAAGCGAATACATACGAGGGCAAGTTAAAAACGACAATTTTCATTTTTTATAAACGTATATATTTCATTTGAGAAAAGAGGCTTTTCAATATTATAATACATAAAAAACTATATTATACATAAAAAACGTAAGTTTATTTTAAATAATATTTAATTCATCTAATCAGAGAACGTAGGATTCAACATATAACTTGGGTAAGTTCTTTATATCTCTCTAAAGATCAACACCCTCTTGAAACGACAAGTAAAGTATTAGAATGCCGTTCAGCAACTAACCTAAAACTCATTTTCCGTCGAGATGTGCTGATATCAGCAGCCACCGCATATTCTCTCATTACAATGAGAGAGAATAGATAAACTACATCCAAGCTGATATTATAATCGCCAACTCCTGTTTATACTGTAATTATACGGGAAACCACATTTTTCGGTTAAATATAATAGATTACACCATGTGCTAGAAGTATTAAGTCCAAGTATGTCAACGTCGTTTAAGATGCGATGTTAATTCGTTTTTATCTTTTAATGACAATGCGTGTTAAATTAATTTTTTAGAGGTTCGATACTGTGAAACCTATACACGTACGCTAGAAGGTCACACGATCGATGGGTTTCCAGTAGTTGCGCACATCGAGGGTTTTAATATCGGCACACGACGAGAACACAACGTCTATTCATTATAGAAAACACTTATCGCTATGTCTATCCAGTTAGATATTGCACTTATACGCGATCGAATCCATCTGAGGATAACCCGAACTTATTCCTCTACCCATGCGCTGCGATGTCGATGTTAAATCAATTGAATGTACTTGATAGATCCCCATTCCTGAGTAAATCTATGCAAAAACTAATATATATAATGTATATATCATGATATATATATATCTCTCTCGATTGGAAATACAGAATGTAGCCGACTACAAGCCATTCGTATATATAGTCATAGTATATGATATAATAACACTACGATGGAGCAAATATCTATATATCTCTCTCGGTGAAAGTATAGAATCAATACAAGGCAAGCTAAGAGATCTTTAGAAGTAGATTTCATTGCGTAATTCAAGAGCCAACTATCGAATTAAGAGAAATTCTAACTGAAATATGAATAAATTAGAATAAATGTAAATATAAACAAATTATACCATAAAGAACTCAAGAAAACTTTCAAAAACATTATCAAAGAAAATAACAAAGAATTTTAATGAAACTAGAAACTTCCCTAACTGTATAATCTATTAAGAGCATACAATACAACAATCACAACAACAAAACAACAATCAACAACAATCAACAACGATACTATATCGATCATTACAGATATCATAAGCGTAGTAGCGCAGTATCACTAACATACAAATAACAACTAAAACAAGTCTAAGTTTTTAACTATGTGTATACAAAAGAGACCTATACAGCCAAATTTACCGGTGAAATGAACACTTAGGACAAAACAGAAAAAAAGTAGTATAGATTAATTAATCAAAATAGATAATAATAAAATATAAAATAAACTATTAATAATAATAAATAATAATATAGTTGAATAATTATATATATATATATTAATAATATAATAATAATGATATAATAGTAATAATATATATATATATGGGTATCGCGGGCGTCTCCTCCGCCCCTCCTCTATCTGGTTATGGGAAAACGTCCCCCCCCGGTTCCCATCGGCTCAACCCGTCCATATCTCTATGAATACTCGAATAATGAGTAGTAGTGATGATGATTGTTGAAATAATATAATATAATATATAGATATATAATAATTTTACTCCTTAATATGATGATAATATAGATAATAATATATAAATATATATCTAGTAGTGTATGGGTAGTGTATATATATATATATATATAAAGGTATATATGATCGATAATATAGTTATAATATAATATATATAATAATATATGATGTATTTATATTATATATATAGTTATATAATAAAAAAAATGCTATCCCTCTCCACACTAAAAAAAAAAAATAGACCAACATATTTATAGTAATATTTATTCTATTATATTCTCTTTATACTCTTTTCTTGAGTATTGTACTATGATTCAAACAATGTATTCCTTTTCGCTGTATATATTGTAGTAAATAAAATTCATGAATTCATTTGGATTTTATTATTTTTTTTTTTATTATGATAAAATTGGTGAGATTGATAGTTGAGGACAATAAAATTTTGCCGGATTTCCCAACAAGTGTGAGTCGTCAGTTCGCGCGTGTAGCTCGAGTTTAGTTTTTGAAGATATGCCGAACGATGATAGTTTGTTGGCTTTAAACCAAATATCACACACTCATATATATATATGTATACAAATAAATAGTATATTATATATGGTAATATTAAGGAAACAGACTTTATAGTTATATATACTATATATTGATATATATATCCTATATTTATATATAATAAAGACTATAACTTATGGCAAATATTCACTATTTAGAAAAGGAGGGGAAATAATGCACATCTTTATTATTCATTTTAATATTTATTTTTATTATCTTATCTTTATATGGTTGCTACACATAAATGTACAATGTTCAACTACTAACTTTTCCCAAACATGTAGTGTAAAATAAGGAATTTCTATTCAAAGTTACTTTTGATTTTTTTTTCTAATATATTTCTACCCTATATATACTAACAAAGTAATTTCAGTGGTAACTGTGACATGATCCAAAAGTTTATGAAATACTCATTTTCTAAATAATTTAAAAATGCCCTACTATTATCATCAATACTAGATATTATACTATATATAATATTAATCTATATATATTGGTAAGCCGGACAGCAGACAGAAAACCATATATCTATTGTAATCAAGCCCGGTTTAAAGACGTGAGTTATTTGACAAAAAAAAATAATAAAAAAATATATTAAAAATAAGATAAATCTAAAAGATACATAATAATTATACCTATAAACATATATATAATAAGATAGAAATAGATATATATATTTTAAATATAGGTATGTTAAAATTGATAATTATATATATTAATTGTATCTATTATCTGATTAATACTTTTCTATTTTATATTTCGATGTACGGTAGACTATATTGTATTTATAAAAAGTATAAACTCCAAAACTTTTATATTATTATATTTAATTAGTAATCCATTCTTTCTCATAAACTCTACTATTTTATATAATATAGAAATAAATAGTAGATAGCCATCCGAGTCTCCGACGGGCGACAGTATAGGTATCCCATTAATCCTCTCAAATACTTATCTATATCTCTTCCCGCGACATATACCTCTATAATTATTCCCATAAAAGACGCGTCTCTATCCCTCTCTCTATGGTATAATATCCTACCTGTAGATTTTGCGTTCCCGGAGAAAGGACCGAGAGATGACCACCGCGTATCTCTCTCTCCTCTTTGCGATTTACCCTTGGTATCCATTGTCATTGTTACAATCATCACCAAAAACAAAAACCATTATACAGCTAAAAATTATCTTTTATCAAATATTTAATATTTAAAAAATATTATTGAACTTTTGAAGCATATCCGTTACCACTTAAAATTATTTTCAGTTATTATATTACATATCTCCAATTATACAGCAATATAACGTACTCTGATCAACAAAAAAACTAAAATCGTGAATAGAGTTCGAAAACGGAAAAGGTCCCTATATAATTTGGAATCAGCGGTCCCCGTTTACCCATTTAAATTGAGGTGTTATGAGTTCTTAATTACAGAAAGTTATATACTTAAAAAAAAAAAAAAGAAAATCAAACTTCGAAAAATATAAAGTTAAGTGCCATATATAGATGAATTATTATAATAATAGCTTAGTTATTAATATATATATATAATAATATTATATATATAATAAATATAATTATACAAATTACTTATAACTATATTTATATTATATAATATAATAATATATAATATGTTATTAATAAAACTATATGATAGTAGATTTATAGTATATTATAATCTATATATATAGTATATATATAATAGTTTACCATTTGAAATTGGAAAAAAAAAATTGGAAATGGAAATTAAGTCTAAAATTTTTGTAGGAAAGGAGAAAAAAATAGATATAGAAGAATGAAGAAAATCAGGAGGTCTCCAAAACCTTTTAAGAAGACCCTAATAATATATGAAATATATAGTATAAATAATTATATTATCTCAACAATGATATATATATTTATAACTTAAAAGATAGAGAAGATTAGACATTATACGCAGTTAAGTAGAAAAAGAGGATAATATAATGGACCAGTATATAATAAATACTATAAATATATAAATAGAATATAAATAATAACTCTATCTATATGTATAGTATTACATGGATGAAGATTATGATAAAGTGAGTTTCAAAGAATAGAATAGTATTAATAGGAAGAATATTATTATACTAAACATTTACTACCTTCTTAACATTTATACATTATATAAATATATGCATTATAAATCCATATATATATATATATATATATATATACGTTAATATATAGTATAATTATATATATAAGTATATATATAATATCATATTTTTATATATATATTTATTAATAATATATATATTATTATATATAATTATTAATGATATAATAATTATAATATAATATATAATATTATACTATATAATTATGTGGAGCTATTCCTTGAATTTTTTTTTCGGCTTAGATAAGGGCCCAAAAATATCTTTTTCAATTTAATTAATTATATATATCTAAATCTTTTAATATAATAGTAATTTTCATATTTATTATTATAAATTATTAAAATGTATACAAGACTGCACTAATTATCCTGATTATTATTATAATATATTTTTATTTTAGAAAATTTTATATGTATCCTCATACTCTTATACTAATATACTACTATATATTAGAAATAAGGGCCCTTGTCACCGTATATATATATATATAATATATATATACTATAAATATATATATAATAATATTATATACTATATATATATATATAATATATATATATACTAAGTGTATAATTTATATATTTAGAAGAGTATTTATCTAAAAATGTTGGGATTACTTTGCTTAAAGGTGACACATTTGTATAAGTATTTTAAATTTTCTAACTGTATATATATATATATATATTAATATATACTATATTAAAATATATAACATAATATATATATATTATATTAGACTAATTAAGTATATTATATATATATGTTATTATATATATAAGTATTATTAATATATTTATAATATATATACTATAATATATAATATATATATATATATAATATATTAATTAAATATATTAATATATAATATTAATAAAATAAACGAGATAATATATAATATTATTATAGATAGATATAATATTATATTATTATATAATTAAATATTAATTTAATACTAAATATATATATATATATATATTAAATTATATTATTAAAATCATGATATAATATATATTTATAGTATTATTATATATAATAATACCATATTTAATTATATAATATATATATTTTATATATATATATATATAATATATATAGTAATATATATTCAATGTACTAATAACAGTTTAAGTTTTTTATCATAAATTTATAATTCTTGCTAAATTTGTATAATATTTATATTAATATATATACTATATATAATTATATATAATATATAATATATTAATTATAGATATAATTACAATTAATATATTAATAAAGCAAAAAAAAATAACTGATAAATTGAAAATCCATTTAAAGATAGTATTATAAGCTTTATACTTATATTATTTCATATAAATTCACGTTTTAATTAAGTAAATATATGCTGCTGTAGAATATATATATAATATATTATCAAAAATATAATATAAAAAAATATAGTATATATTATATATATTATATATAACAATAATAAAATAATAGTATTATATAAATATAGCTTTAAAATATATACTAAAACTATATATATCATTATATATATATAATAACATATATATATAAGATATTATAATATATTATATATATATATATAGAATAAATATTAAATTAATATATATTCTAATTAATATTATTTACAAAAAAAAAATTTTATTTTTTTTTAATATGACTATATTATAGTCTAAGAAAATATAAAATTAATAGGCTTAGATAAAAATCTTAGATTAGCGAGTTAACCTTTAACCATACTAATCAAATAATATAAAAAATTACGCATCCAATTAATGTATAATTTCTATTATATACACTCAAATGAAATTAGTTAATGCTTAGCCATAAGTCATAGTTTATGTATAATTGTAGTATGAGAGAGAAGATGATATTGAAGAACAGAGGATGAGAGAGATGAAGAGAATTAATTATGTGGTAGTCGGGGCATTCCAAGATGGATTCAGAGCGAGGGTATGTGGTGAAGAGATTGTAGAGAAAAAAAGAGAGAGGAGAGCGAAGAGAGAAGAATTTTCTACGAATATCGGAAATGTTTAATCTGCACCCTCAGGCATTAATTCTATATCTTAATTAGGTCTCCAAATATTCTTAAACATAATCATATTTAAGTATTTATTGTGTAATTTAGAAATATTTTTTTAAATGCTCATTTAAAATTTTTTTTGAAATTGAATAAAAAATGTAAATTTTTAATTTTTCAAATAATTAAATATTTAAGCAAAAATAATAAAAAATTATAAATTAAAAATATTTCTTCAGTAAACAAATAAAAATTTTAAACAGATTCAGAATCATTCACAACGTACATTATTAATTAATAACAGGGATGTTTTAAACTAGATAACGTATCAAACTTCTATAATCAGTGAAATATTCTGAATCATTTCAATGCGCAAACTTCTAGTACATCTGCTTCTCCAACCTAATATTTATAAGTGACAAAATTAAAAATTTTTAATAGTATCTACATGTACAAACATATACACAACACAGACGCAGATAACAGACATAGACACAGAATAGACACATCACACAATAACCACACCACACACATCACATCACACAACATTACACAGATAAATATATATATATTATATATTATATAGTATTAATAACTAGATATAACTATATATTATTAATCAATATAATATAATTTATATATAAATAAAAATATAGATAATTTCTAAATTTTAAATTATAACCTTACATGAAAATATATTTACTTATATATATATATAATATTATATAATATAAATATATATAATATATAATAATATATATATATATATTATATAATATAGTATATAATATATATATATAAAATATATAATATATATATATAATTAAAATAATATATATTATATCTAATATATATTACTATTATATAGTACTATTAATTAATAAATTATATAGTATAATATAATATAGTATATATAATAAATATATATATATTTACATAATATATAATACAGTATATAACTTAATATAATATATATATATATACTATTATATATAACATTGAATTTAAGACCAATATTCTTAATTTCGAATGATAATATTGCGTAGACCACAGCAGACTTGTGGCATTATCTTTAAGCGAATCTAAACGCAAAGACCGTACAATCACTTTAAGTTACCGTAAAATATTTGAACAAGATAAACTGATTTTGAGTGTTTGTGTTAATTATAACTGTGCATGGAAAAACGCATCAGACTAAACAATAACATACTTGAAACCACAACGTATCATATTATACACAGCTCTTACATTCTTTAAATATAAGTGTGCACAATAATGTAGATAATAAAGTATGCTGTCAAGGAAAAGTGATTAAACATTTCCAATATTTTAACACATATTATATTTTATATGAGGAGATTTTCCATTTTATTAATTGCATGTATAATTTTAATTAACATGAAAAATACATTGTTAAGGTTGGACCATAAATTCCTTAAATGTTAATTGATTTTATGAATAAATTTTAAAGGATAGACGTCAAGATTAATAGTTCATAATACGAGTCCTATTCGAAACTAATTTTTTATTTATAAAATTCATTTCTAACCTTGGTGGGACATGACTAGTTTCACCTAAACGCATACAAAGCAAACTACTATATATATATACAAACTATGAATCTAATAGGTAGTATAACTAGTTCAATCACATTATACTCACGGGTCAAGAGTGCCCTTTCAGGATGAGAGGTATATATAATACTCAATTATATAAAATATATTTATTATAATATACTCATATATAATAGATATATTATATATACTCTATATTATTATATATTCTATATATATATATAGATATATATCCCTCATTTAAGGAGGGCTCCTGTGATTCGTCTTTTCTACACAAGCTAATTCTCAATCCCTATGGTTATTCTCCAATATAATCTATTAATAAAGTCTAAAATAATACTTAATGTTCTGCTAAGATAGTGTTTCCCCAACTTTCTTTAATTCTTCTCTTCCTCAACTGTTTAAGAATAACTAAATAATTGTAGATAAATAATTTAACATCCAATACATACTTTAATTTACAATACTTTTAATACTGTTTCAAAATTAAATTTTGTATAATTAATTAACACTAGCAAAGCGATGAAACAACAGTATTAATATTACTTAAACTATAGTTATACTTAAAATAAGTAGTAAATTGGCATAGCGTCACTTGGCAAGCAAACAGATATATATACATATAGGGTCTATGGATCGATTCCCGATCGTAATCCAGTAAATGACATCTCCAACCTTCGTCCAGGAAAAGAAACGTGATAGTTACTTTTCAGTTATATCGCATGTTCAAAAAGTAGGCAAAA
>JABUQX010107058.1:10000-11212 GCA_015478945.1 Trachelipus rathkii | reverse complement strand
ATATTAATTATTATATAGATTAATATATATATACATATATATATTTAATATATATATATTATTTATATATATATAATATATTATATATAATATATAATATATATATAATAATATATATTATATTTATATTTATATATAATTAGATATAATATATATATATATTATATATATATACTATATATAATATACTATAGTGTAGTGAGTAGTTTTGGGTGAGTAGATTATAGTTAGTAGGTAGGTGTATATACTATATATAGTATATATATATATATATATATATATATTAATATTATATATATTCAATATATATATATTTAATATATTATATATATATATATTACTATAATATATAGTATATTATATATATATATATATATATATATATATATATATTTATAATATAATATAATAAATAGGTATGTTTAGTAGTATAAGTAGTTATATAGTTAGGATATAGGGTAGTGATATTAGGGTAGGTGTATGTTATATATAATATATTATACTTATAATATATGATATATAGTATATATAATAATAATATTATTTATAATATATATAATATATTAGTAATATAGTATATACTTATATATATATATATATTATATTATATAAATATATTTATATATAAATTATATATATATATATTATTATATATATATAATAATATTATAATATATATTATATATAGTATATAGTATATATATATTATATAGGGTTGTGATGAGGGTATTATTATATATTTATATTTATATATATATATATGATATAATATATATATATATTTATTATTATATATCTTATTTAATTATAGGGGAGTATGTTAGTGATATATGTAGGGGTATAATATATAGGTAGTAGGGGTGGTGATATATACTATATATATATATATTGTAGTATATAATATATATATAGTATATAGTAATATATATATATATATACTATATAATTATAGATATATATATATTTTTTTTTTTTTTTTTTATGGTTTATTTGGTATATTTTTTTATTTTATTTTTTTTATTATTTTTATTTTTTGTTGTTATGGTGGTGTATGGTTGGGGGTGGGGTGTGGGTGTTGGTATATGGTATATATATATATATATGATATTATATATATTGGTTTGTTTGTGTAGGGTATGTTGAGTGATAGGGGTAGTGTAGGTTATTTTTTTTTTATGTTTGTATTTAGTAGTTGGTGTATATATATTATTA
>JABUQX010107058.1:0-5000 GCA_015478945.1 Trachelipus rathkii | reverse complement strand
CCGTTTTCTGTATGTACTACCCTATGTATTCATGATCTCTATCTTCCGAGAGTCTCCCCAATCGCCTGATTCCTGGTGGCTACCGAGCTGTTGTCTCTGTGTGTTTCGTATGCCCATCTTGCTCTCTCTCCGTGGGTGAGGGTACAGGTCAAAAACCGGTTTTTCTCACCTTTCAGTTGGCAGCCTATTGTAGGGGTCCCGAACCTTGCCCAATAAACCTGTGAGAGGCTGGGTCCTGCACTTGGCGCATAATCTTGGGCTTCGCGTCTTATCCGTGTGTGGTGCACGGCTTTTATTTTCCATCTTTGGACTGGACGACGGATTCCGGGGGGCTTTCCGAGGCCACACCATGGCCGCCCCACGGTGGGTTTCTAGGGGAGGTATTATGCTCTGTGCCTGTGGTGAACGAGGTTACTGCGATTTCGCTCCGGGGATATATGTTTATATTCATCATTTGTGTTTATTTATTGCAGAGCAGATGTTTTAATCGAGTATTTACTATGGGTAAAGAAAAGAAAAAGAATAACGTTTTCAAGAAAGATTTCATCATCTGTCAGGCCCGAATCCCGACCTCTCCCTTGTCGTTTCAGTCCAGTGACAATAGAGGGCTTATTGATGCCCTTAATGATGAAATGGTTGGTACTCCACTACAACCAATAGTTTTAAAGTGATGCTGCGGAACATTCTATACCAGAGAAACCCTAACAGGACCAGACCAGACCAGATGAGGCTGTTATGGCCTCTCAGAAAATGCATCTAGATCTCTCCGAACCCATGCAATCCGGTTCAGCACATCCCAAGCAGAAACACTTTCCGTACGCCAAGGAAAAAACAAAATACAAAACTCAAAAACAACCTGCTTATCTCAGAAACCCCTTCAGGGTTCCAAGTTTACTTCCTACCCACTTTATTTTTATTCAACGTCATCACGTCCACTGACTTCTATAAGCCAGCTCATCCTTGGTCGAATCGCCTTTGGAAGCTGCTCTATCAAAACGCACTGAGCCACAAGCTACGCACATCGCAGGGAATGTATCGATCCTTGGAATATCGTGCTTTCTCTTAGAAACCCAAAGCAGACGTAATTGCTTCCCTTCACATCTGGGGAACGATTCCTTTTCATTCTCTAAATCTGACGTAGTAATCGTAACACGTCAAAGAGTAACCATGTTCGGCGCCGGAGTTCTGTTCCGATGGCTTCGATCTCGACACTCTACTCAAATTTTCAGAAACAACAATGTAACAAATCAACCGACACTTCATCGATTCTCCCCACGTAAGGAGACCCCTTTAACGACAGCAACCTTTTAAACTACATTTAAATTTACCAGAAACCCAAACAACTAAAACAAACCCTAAGAAAATCTTAAAGCAACTACAATGGAAAAAAAAAAAAATCAAGAATTCAACAGAAAAACGACAAGAATAACAGGAAAAAAAAAAAAGACAAAGCAAAAAAAGAAAAAAAAAAAGATAAAAAAAAAAAAGAAACAAAAAGGAAAAGTCACCAAATGAAAAAGATGGTGAACAAAAGCACGGACCCCCCGAACAAGCAGCCAGCAAAACGCCCGCAGCGAACCACACAGTCCCCAAACAGCCAACCATGCATGAAGCAAAACTACAAACGTCCAACCCACCGACAACCACACCCACCCCACGATAACACAGACCAGGCACACCGCAGCCCACCACAAACCACAACCCCAACAGAAACGAACAACCAAAAGAACATAATGTGGCATGCATGTTCAAACTCTATCTTTCCACCAATCTTCAGCATCTAAATTCTCGCGACACTCGTGGCCAGACGCCGGTCCTATAAACATGCCCTACCATCTACTCTATGATTTATTGTAATATAAGGATATCTACCCAAACTGATTCAATATCATGATTAATGTTAAATACAGTCATTAGTACAGATTGAATATTGCTTTTAAACATAAGGCGCCCACACCACCACCCTTCTCTTCCTTACGCTCGCTAAATAAAGTGAACTATCTACTCTATTCATATTCCTGAAGGATCCTCCAATAATAAATCCTCATTAACCATTGCCTCATTATGCCAAATAATGTCTACTACTCATTCTATAGTATAACTAATCAAGCTCATCTTTTTTATTTTCTTCAAAGGCTGATGAGACAATTGTGTAAAACATTTGATACTCGAAATGCGGTTATTTTTATTGCTATATATTATTTAAACCTGTAACAACATTAGTTTTATTTATCTTCCCACTATTACAGTTACCATTGCTATTATTTGTATCAGATTTAGCCCCCACCCCACTTTACCTAGTTTTTTGCTAAAAGTCTCCAAACTGGTACTGGAAAGCTCAACACCTATACGACTCAAGTGAACTCCATCTGCTGCAAAAAGATCTTTATCCAGAAATTCTCTCCACAATTCCAAAAACCTAATATTTTCTGAAAAACATAATTTCCTAACCCTTTCATTTACACCTAAAGCCCTACTCCCAAATTCCTGACCTGCACCTAACCTAGGTAAAATCCCAGAAATCATGCACCTTCTTCCACGAGCTTTCATCTTCTGAATCAATCTCCTAATTAATCTGCTATAATTCTTCTGACCTTCATGCCCTATATCATTGTACCCAACAATGCCACAATCACCTCGAAAACTACAACGGATTTCCAGAACAAAGCAAAATACAGCGATAAACTGATGAGTAGGTCATGCATTTTTCTTATTTATGTCTTAGTTCTCAACGGAGGAGTATCTTTAGATATCTTAAGAGCTCCAATTAGCATAATTTATTTCAGGTCTTCCCTTCAGAAAACTCAACATAACCATTGGCAGCTCTCTGATCCCTCTCCATCTGGAAGACAGTCGAACCTGTTACTGGAGGGATAAAGGCTGACATGACTATTCATGGGATCCTTTTCTTTAAAATCCTTATTTCTAGTTTCTACAAACCTATATTCATCTGCAGACCTATATATACCCTACTTTAACCCCTTTCCTCTTATCTTCCTGCCTAGGTAGAATCACTATACCTGTCTACCCCTATAACCCCCCGTTCCCTCCTTGCCTCGACATCCATACTAACTTTTTTACCTACACTATCCCTCCTTTCTATCAACTGCAAAACTAAATCTTTCAATTCATTGCATTTTCACTCAGTCTCACAATCTCCTTCCTTAACAAGCACATTGTCTGCATCTCAAAACACAAGCGGGCATCTATTTTACAAACATATATAACCTCTTACCAGTACCCACAGAAGTACACACAGGCATACAAATACTTTAAATTAATTATAGCTTAACTAACCTGTACCTATTTATTTTTACCATAACTACAGTTTTTAAAATAATCACATAAAGCCTAAAAGAAATTAAAAACTAACCAAGATGACCTCCAATTCTCTCCCTCAGAGGGAGAGGGTTAGGAGAGTTTTGAATGATAGGATCAGTTTATTAGTCTTTCAGCCTTAGAAGACCCTATCCAAAAGGAGGGTAAAATCTGAGCCCACACCAAATTCAACACACGGTGAAATAAGACCACTATATAAGTGTATAGTAAAACTGTTCGAAAAGAAAAATCTGCAACCTAAATAAACCCTCAGCTTCTTCAGAGGCCACACTAGCAACTGTTGCGGTATGAGGTTTTCAAGACAATTTGTTGTGTATGCTTAGACCAAAAAAGTTTATTTACATTAGATCCGTCAAAAGATATAGGAAATTTGGGAGGTGTTTTTGAGAGGGAGATGTAAAGAAGTTGAATTTTTAAAAAGAGTTAAGCTTCACAATATTAATTAAACCCCATCGGGAAATCCCATCTCAGATCAGGAAATTAGAAATGGAAAACTGAAGTCTAGATGCATAAGAGGGAGCAGCAGATTTGAAATAAGTAGTAAGAATGAAGAGTTGGGTCATCGGCATCAGAGTTAGAAGTGCAGCTGAAAAGATCGTTGATGAAAAGTAAGATTAAAGTAGGAGATAGAACAGAACCTTGAGGAACACCACAATTGACAGAAAATGAGGTAGAGATCGCTCCATCAATAAACGCTGATATGGAACGATCTGAAAGAAAGCTAGACATGAGTAAGCAAAGAGAAGGAGGAAACTCAAAGGAAGGGAGCTTGGAGAGTAGCGAAGCGTGCCACACCCGATCAAAGGCTTTCAATATGTCAAGCTCAACACAAGTCTCCCCATAATCCCTATGGGCAGAAAACCATAAATCAGTGAGATAGAATAGGCCTCGAAAGTAATGCTGGCGATCTGAAAGAAGAGAATGATATTTCAAATGAACCAGCAAATGAGAGTTGAGGAGAGTTTCAAAGATTTTAGGCAATACAAGTGAGCTATAAGACGATAGTTAAAAGGTTCAGAGCGGCTACCCTTCTTCGTGATCGGTTGGACATATGCGCGCTTCCAACACTGAGGGAAAGTATTAGTATTAAGACACATAGAGTAGAGTTGAACGAGTACAGGCGCCAGCTCAGAAGCACACTCACTCAAAACACGTGGAGGAATGCCTTCCGGGCCGCTAGCCTTTTTAACGTTCATAGATCTCAGTATCCCAAACATCTGATCATGTGTAATCACAGGCAGGGACATGGGACACCCGAGAGGAGAAAGGAGTAGGAGGAGAGATGTCAGAATCGTCCAGGGTGGAATTAGATGAAAAAAGGAGGCCAAAGAGATTAGCCTTTTCAGAAGGAGTGTTAGCTACAGATCCATCAGAGCGAATAAAAGGAAAGGCAGATTTACAGAAGTTATTAGAGATGTTTTTGGCAAGAGGCCAGAAATTTTTATCAGTAGGAGAACCAAAAGGTCTACGCACTTCCTTTTAGTGAAAGTACGCTTAGCCTGTCAAATAATATCCCTGCAACGATTACGAGCAGAATGAAAATTAGTAAGAGTGATAGGAAAATGAGTTTTTCCATGCTCGATACGCACTGTCTCTCTCTCCTGAATGGCACGAGTACACACGTCATCGAACCATATAGTTTGGGGAGAATAAGATTTTGT
>JABUQX010107057.1:20000-50000 GCA_015478945.1 Trachelipus rathkii | reverse complement strand
AATAATAATAATAATAATCAATAATAATTAAGACGGTAAGAAATAATAATATTAAGAATAATAATAATAATAATAATAATAATAATAATAAATTAAAATAATAATAGATTCAATATAATAATATATCATTAATAAATAATAATTAATAATAATAATAATAATAAAAAATAATAATTAATAATAATAATAATATAATAATAATAATAATAATAATAATAATATATAATTATTAGTATTAATATTTAGTTATATTAATATATATTAAAATTAATATTAATATTAATATTATATTAATATTACTTGTAATATTTAATATTAATATTCGTATCGGCATACAGATTCGTATGGGTAATAATATTAATATTATTATAATTTTAATTTTAATTTTAATTTTAATTTTATTTTAATTTTTAATTTTAATTTTAATTTTTAATTTTAATTTATACTTATTATTAATTATTAATATTATTATCCTCGCTCAAAATATTATTATGATCATGTTGTTATTTTTATTATATTATATATTATTATTATTATTATTAAACTATTATTAATATTATTATTATTGATTTATTATTATTAATTATTATTTTATTTTATTATTATTATTATATTATTATTATTATAATTATTATATTATTATATTATTATTAACTAATTTTTTTAATTTTTTGTTATTATTATTTTACATTATTATTATTATTATTATTATTATTATTATTATTAGTATTATTATTTATTATTATTATTATTATTATTATTATTATTATTATTATTATTATTATTATTATTATAAATATTATTATTATTATTATTATTATTATTATTATTATATATTATTTTATTATTATTATTATTATTATTATTATTATTATTATATTATTATTATTATTATTATATATTATATTAGTATTATTATCCATTATTGTGATTATTAGTATATTATATTAGGTAATTATATTTATTATTATTATTATTATTATTATGATATTATTATTATTCTTGTAGTTATCTTTAGAAATATTGAAAACTATTATTATTATTTTTTATTACTTTTTATTACCATAATAATTATATTTTATTATTATTATATCTTTTTTATTATATTGATTATTATTATATTATTATTATTATTTATTATTATTATATTATTATTATTATTATTATTATTATTATTAATATCATTCTTAATATTCTTATTCTTATTCTTATCTTTATACTTACTCTTATTCTTATTATTATTTATTTATTATTATTATTATTTATTATTATTATATTATTATTATTATATTATTATTATTATTATGGATTATTAATTTTTTTTTTAATTACCGTATTAATTATTATATTATTATTTATTATTATATTATTATATTATTATATATTTTTGTATTCATTATTCTTAAAATATCATCAAAATTGTGCGCATTAATTAAGAGATTCTTCTTATATTATTATAATTATATATTATTATTATTATTATTATTATTATTATTATTATTATTATTATTATTATTATTATTACTAATTATTCAGAATAATAATTTGTATTATTACAGAAATTATTATTTTCATTATATTGATGATTATTATATTATTATTATTATTATAACTGATTATTATACTATTATTATATTTTTATTATACTATTTTATTTTATTATTATTATTATTATTATTATTATTATTATTATTATATTATTATTATTATTATTATTATTATTATTATTATTATTATTATTATTATTATTATTATTATTATTATTATTATTATTATTATTATTATTATTATTATTATTTCTGATTATTATTATTATTATATTATTATCTTTTATTAATACTATATATTATTATTTGCATTATTATATTATTATTATTATTATTATTATTTTATATTATTATTATTATTATTTTTTTTTATTAGTATTATTAATTTTTAATTATTATGACGTTATTATTTATATATTATATTATTATTATAAATTATTATATTATTATTTCTATTATTATTTATTATTTATTATACTTATATTATTATTAATTCGATTTTGTGCTTTTTCAATAATGATATTGAGTTTTTATTATTATTATTATTATTAATATTATTATTATTATTATTATTATATTATTATTTATTATTATATTATTATTATTTTATTATTTTTTATTATTATTATTATTATTATTATTATTATTATTATTATTATTATTATTATTATTATTATTATTATTATTATTATTATTATTATTTTATTATTTATTATTATTATTATTATTATTATTATTTATTATTATTTATTCATTTTTCTTAATCAATATATTGGGTACCAATGTTTTATTATTTTATTAATTATTATATTATTATTATTATTATTATTAAAATGTATTTATATTTTTTAAAATCAAGGTAAAAAATTGAAGATGCTTTTAGGGACGGGTGAGTAAACTTACTGTTAGTAATAGCTGTATTAGTAATTAAATAGTTATATTACAATATGTTAATGCTGCTGTTTGTATTGATCGATATTTTAATGATATTAATATAATTTGAAATCTCCATCTTACTTTGTTATTCATTTTTTAATTAAATTTCAAAATTTTTATTATTATTATTATTATTATTATTATTATTATTATTATTATTATTATTTTTATAATTAAATATTTTTTTTATTATTATTATTATTATTATTATTATATTATATTATTATTATTATTATTATTATTATTATTATTATTATTATTATTATTATTATTATTATTATTATTATTTTTATTATTATTATTATTATTTTATTATTATTATTATTATTATTATTATTATTATTATTATCTTTATTATTATTCAGGACATGAGGAAACAAGTTCCACAAATGTGACAAATGGTAAGTAGAAGTGTCTTTTCAACTGATATTATTGTCAGTGTTACTAGTTTAGTTCCATTACTAGTAATAATGTTTGATCTTGCTGTCGTAGATCAGCGTTTCCCAACCGGGGTACACATAAACCCCAGAAGTTAACAAAAGTTTTTATGGGGTTCACAAAAAAATGAAATATGTAATTCAGGTATATTGCACATCACATTCGGAATATCACATATAGGTTTATGGGGTCCACTATCTTAAAGTTATTACTCTTGGTGTCCATAGGCAAAAAAAGATTGGGAACCCGTTCCTAAATAGAAAAATAGTATTTTTTGCTTTTATTATTAATTTTTCATTTATATTTAAAAAAAGATATAAAAGCTAATTAAAATATTTAAAACATAAAATCTATTATATTTGTTGACATAGCAAACTAAATAATTTAATGAGAGGGTAATGATTTTTTAATAACAATATCAAATCTGAGATGAATAAAATTTAAATTAAGTTCCGAATAAAATTTGGGCTTATGTGGACCCTATTTAAGCCCTTACCTTAAAATTGACCCAAAATTCCTAATTTTCTGCCAATTATAACAAAATGGTAAACTGCAGCTTTTTCTGACCATTAATTAGTTGTTTTCGAGCGATTTTCTCTGTCTGCAGTAATTTCTTTTGTATTTATATTTTTTGAAAACCTGTTTTTTGAAATATTGTTTCAAATTCAAATTTTTTTTTCGAAATGTCTTCCAGCCTCAATTATACATGAAGCGTCCATTGACCAAAAAATAAACCGAATAGAGTTTAGATTTTTGACCTCAGATCTCAGCAATGATCAAATTTCAAACCCAACTTTTTTTGGTTTTGAAAATGAAAAATTGCAGATTATTATTTGTCTGGAAATGCGATCAGGATGAAATTTTCAACACTTATGTAGTCAATGGAGATACACATTTTTATCTAGATGATTATTTTCTTTGTGAAATACTTTTTAATGTGCCTTTCGAACAAATTTAAAAAAAAAATTGTGTAATGTAAAAAAAATTTTTGGGACTGTACAAAAAAAATTATCTAAATAGAAATGATGTATCTTGCCTGACTACATACGCTCTGAAAATTTGAGGTTGATTGCAATAGTAGAAGAATATCTCAATATTTCACTTTTTAAAAAAAAAAAACGATTTGGACAAACTGAAACTCTAATCTATACATTTTGTAGGTAAAGGACCTGACCCATCTGAGTATAACTCGAGTTTGAAGTCATTAAGAAAAAAACATATTATGAATGCAATTACAAAAGAAACGAATAGAGAAAAAAAAACACTCGAAAACGACATCTTAGAGATCTGAACAAGCTGTGTTTGCAATTTTTTTAATAAAATTGGATTAAAATTAAGAATTTCATGTCCATTCTAAGGTAGGGGCTAAGATGTGTTTTTTTTAAGCTCAATTTGAAAACTGCCCTTAAGGTATAATCAATTTCCATATAATCTAATTAGTTATGCTAATATGAATTCTATAAAGCATGCTATTTCATTATTTCAGTTCTATTACTGTTCCTATTATTATTTGATGTATTGTTATAAATATATAGGCTATTATTATTATTATTATTATTATTAATATTATTATTATAATTATTATTATTATTATTATTATTATTATTATTATTATTATTATTATTATTATTATTATTATTATTATTATTATTATTATTATTATTATTATATATTATTATTATTATTATTATTATTATTATTATTATTATTATTATTATTATTAATATTATTATTATTCTTTTTATTATTATTATTATTATTGTTATTGTTATTATTATTATTATTATTATTATTATTATTATTATTATTATTATTATTATTATCATCATTATATTCTTCTTTATCCTTTCTTGCTTTCCATTAGATGTGGATTAGGGGTTAGCAACATGAACGAAAAGCATAATAGATAAGTAGAAGAGCATGAAGTAGGTTGAAGTGGAAGACCTTCAACCATCCCCTCCATATCCTTAAGTGAAAGCTCGTCGCAATGCAAAAATACACACAAGACCATCACAAGACTGAGATGAACCCTTACTATGTTATCTCATCACTGTGGTGTTTATCACCTGGACGACGACCATAACCATATCCCTTTACAAAACCCCGCTATTCACTTATATTATGCACCTTTCTTTTCGCCTTTCGGAAAGTCACATTCCATTCTTTCAGACATTCGTTACTGACGCAATTCACTTTTATTTTCTCTCCTACCCGGTTGATTCCCAGCACATTCGCAACTATAAATCCTCTTATCCAACAGACTATCATCTATCTTTTCCAATGCACTCTTTTGGTTTTATTTAAGCCCTTTTGCACACCACACAGATCCATAATGCTGAACTCAATCCTAATTTTACTAATTCTTTACTCACATAACATGACTCTAAAGTTATTTCTCTGGACATATTTTACTTAGATATATACCTCTTATTCAATACCACAATTTCACAGCAATACATTAACACAGGAAACAACATACAGAAACGTAAAAATTGGCACATTCAAGGCTTTGTAATTTTTATCCAAAAATCAAATTAACACCTTTCCTGCTACGCTTTACAACATCAGTTCCCGTTTTATGCATTATATATCCTATAAATTTAAACTCGGACACTTGTTCCATTGCTGATGATCCAACAAGATTTCACACCGAGGACTCTCTTCGTTCAATATCATAACCTTACTTTTATCTACATTTATCTTAATTTCTATCATTTACATTTAAATCCATCTACCAATCCTCTCAAACTCTCTTCAGATTCACTACACGAAACAAAATCATAAGCGTACAATAAGCAAGATATTTTCTACATTCTTCATTCTCCATCATTCTAACACTTAAACTACCAACTAATTCAATATTTCTTTCATTACTCCCTTCATTTTAAAATTAAGCAAACAAAGAGACAGAAAATACCTGCCTTACTCCAATACTAATTTTAAACCAATTGCTTTCAACATTTATTCTTAGTCACAATTCAGTATCGTCATACATACTTTTCATTCTATTCAGATGCCTTTCACCAATACCATATACTGTTAATACCTTTCACAGAGCTTAATTATTGACCCCATTTTTTGTCTATAAAACATAAATACAATTTATTTTTTTCTCTCATTTTCTCCATCATTTGCTTCAAAATGAAAATTAAATCAACTCTTCATCTGCCATATCTAAATACACCTTGTTACTCGTCAATTATTGACTCAGTCACTTGAAGCACTTTTTCAACCAAAATACTAGAATCTATCATTTCTACACTACTTAATAGACTAATTCCTCTATAATTCTTACAGTTCCTCTTATCACCTTACCCTTATATAAGGATACCTTTTCTCATCTCCTTCAATTTTTGGTATCAACACCCTCCATAATCGTTTTGTTACTTAACTCCCACATCCAGTAAATCACAATTTCACATCCACTCTTGATCTTTTCATCATCTATACTATCAGATTTTTAATTCTTCAAATTATTTGTTTTTACCTATTACTTCCCGCTACTATTTAAATTATTCCCAAATTATCTGTTTCCTCTTAAACCATTTGGAAAGCCAAACACATTCACTATCATCTCTTATTGGACTAAAAATTTATGCAGAATTATCGAGTATTCATTTCATAAACCTTTTATCAGTCACGAAAGTACAATTATTATTATTATTATTATTATTATTATTATTATTATTATTATTTTATTATTATTATTATTATTATTATTATTATTATTATTATTATTATTATTATTATTATTATTATTATTATTATTATTATTATTATTATTATTATTATTATATTATTATATTAATATTATTATTTATTAATAATATTAATTTATTATTTTTATTATTATTTTATTATTATATTATTATTATTTATTATTATATTATTTTTATTATTATTATTATTATTATTATTATTATTATTATTATTATTATTATTTATTATTATTATTTTCAGAATATGAGGAAATAAGTACCACAAATGTGACAAATGGTAAGTAGAATCGTCTTTTCAACTAGTATTATTGTCAGTGTTACTAGTTTAGTTCCATAACTAGAAATATTGTTTGATCTTGTTGCCGTAGATCAGCGTTTCCCAACCGGGGTCCACATAGAACCCAGAAGTTCACAAAAGTTTTTATTTGGTTCACAAAAAAATGAAAGATGTAATTCAGGTATATTGTACATTACATTCCGAATATCACATAGGGGTATATGGGGGGTCCACCTTCGTAAAGTTATCCCTTGAGGTGTTCACTGTGATAAAAAAGGTTGGGAACCCCGTCCTAAATAGAAAATTAGATTTTTTGCTTTTATCATTAATTTTTCATTCATATTTAAAAAAAAGATATTACAGCTAATTAAAATATTTAAAACATAAAACCTATTATAGGTGTTGACATAGCAAACTGATAGTCTAATTGGAGGGAAATGATTTTTAATAAAAATTTCAAACCAGAGATGAATGAAATTTAAATTAAGGGCCGACTATAAAATTTGGGCTTATGCTGACCCTATTACCATAAAATTGAATAAAAATTTTTAATTTTCAGCCAATTATTAAAAAACGGTAAACTGCAGCTTTTTCTGACCATTAATTAGTTGTTTTCGAGTGATTTTCTCTTTTTGCAGTAATTTCTTTTGTATTTATATTTTGAAAACCTATGTTTTTTGAATTATTGTTTCAAATTCTAATTTTTTTTTCAAAATGTCTTCCAGCATGAATTAGACACGAAGCGTACATTTGAAACAAAATATACCTATTTAGAGTTTAGATTTTTAACCTAAGATCTCAGCAATGATCAAATTTCAAACCCTACCTTTTTTGGTTTTGAAAATGAAAAATTGGGATTATTATTTTCTGGAAATGCGATCAGGATGAAATTTTCAACACTTATGTAGTCAATGGAGATACACATTTTTATCTAGATGATTATTTTATTTGTGAAATACTTTTTAATGTGCCTTTCGAACAAATTTAAAAAAAAAATTGTGTAATGTAAAAAAAAAATTTGGGACTGTACAAAAAAAGTTATCTAAATAGAAATGATGTATCTTGCCTGACTACATACGCTCTGAAAATTTGAGGTTGATTGCATTAGTAAAAAAATATCTCAATATTTCAGTTTTTTTTAAAAAAAACAAAAAACGCTTGGACAACCTGAAACTCTAATCTATACGTTTTGTAGGTAATGAACCTGAACCATCTGAGCATAACTCGAGTTTGAAGTCATTACGAAAAAAACATATTATGAATGCAATTACAAAAGAAACGAATAGAGACAAAAAACACTCGAAAACGACGTTTTAAAGATCAGAACAAGCTGTGGTTTCCATTTTTTTTTTAAAATTGGATTAAAATTAAGAATTTGATGTCCTTTCTAAGGTAGGGGCTAAGATGGGGTTTCTTTAAGCTCAATTTGGAAACTGCCCTTAAAGTATAATCAATTTCCATATAATCTAACTAGTTATGCTAATATGAATTCTATAAAGCATGCAATTTTATTATTTCAGTTCTATTACTGTTCCTTTTATTATTTGATGTACTGTTGTAAATATATAGCTATTATTATTATTATTATTATTATTATTATTATTATTATTATTATTATTATTATTATTATTATTATTATTATTATTATTATTATTATTATTATTATTATTATAATTATTATATATTAATTTTATTATTATTATTATTATTATTTTATTATTATTATTTATTATTATTATAATATTCCTATTCATTTGTGTCTTTTATTGTAACAACTGATAATGATAAAATTAATTATATATTATTATTACTATTTGCAGTATTAGTAGTCATATATTATTATTATTATACTATATTATTATTATTATTATTGATGACTTATTTATTATTATATTATTTATTATTATTCATTATTATATATATTATTATTATTATTATTATTATTATTATTATTATTATTATCTATTATTATTACTATTATTATTATCATTTTTATTATTATATTATTATTATTATTATGTATTATGATTATTATTATTATTATTATTATTATTATTTATATTATTATTTATTACTTATTATATTATTATTATTATTATTATTATTATTATTATATTATTATATTATTTTATTATTATTATTATTATTATTATTATTATTATTATTATTATTATTATTATTATTATTATTATTATTATTATTATTATTATTATTATTATTATTATTATTATTATTATTTTATTATTTTATTATTATTATTATTTTTATTATTATTATTATTGTTATTATCATCATTATATTCTTCTTTATCCTTTCTTCACTTTTCATTAGATATTGGTTAGGGGTGCGCAACATTAACGAAAAGCATAATAGATAAGTAAAAGAGCATGGAGTAGGTTGAAATGGAAAACCTTCAACCATCCCCTCCATATTCTTAAGTGAAAGCTCGTCGCAATGCAAAAATACACACAAGACTGAGATTGAACCCTTATTATCTTATCTCATCACTGTGGTGTTTATCACCTAGACGACGGCCATAACCATATACCCTTACAAAACTCCGCAATTCACTCATATTATGCACCTTTCTTTTTGTCTTTCGGAAAGTCACATTCCATTCTTTCAGATATTCATTACTGACGCATTTCACTTTTATTTGTTCTCCTACACAGTTGATTCCCAGCACTCTCACAACTATACATCCTCTTATCCAACGGACTATCATCTATCTTTTCCAATCCACTCTCATGGTTTTTTTTAAGCCCTTTTGCACACCACACAGATCCATAATGTTGAACTCATTCCTCATTTTACTAATTCTTCACACACATAACATGACTCTAAAGTTGTTTTTCTGGACATATTTTACTTAGATATATACCTCTTATTCAATACCACAATTTCACAACTTTACATTAACACAGGAAACAACATACAGTCACGTAAAATTTGGCACATTCAAGACTTTGAAATTTGTATCCACCAATCAATGTTTAACACCTTATGATTATTATGAATATTATTATTATTATAATAATTATTATTATTATTATTATTATTATTATTATTATTATTATTATTATTATTATTATTATTATTATTATTATTATTATTATTATTATTATTATTTTTATTATTATTATTATTATATTATTATATTATTAATTATTATTATTATTATTTTATTATTATTATTAATTCATATTTTTATTATTATTATTGTATTATTATTATTATTTAAATTTTATTATATTTATTAATATTATTATATTATTTATATTATTATTATTATTACTATTATTATTATTATCATCTATATTATTTTTATTATTATTATTAATATTATAAATATTATTATTATCTTCTTCTACTTCTTCCTTATTATTATTATTAATTTTATTTATTATTATTATTATTATTATTATTATTATTATTATTATTATTATTATTATTATTATTATTATTATAATTTTTATTATTATTATTTTATTATTATTATTATTAATATACTTTTTTTACTGTCGTTATTATCATCATTATCATTATTATATTATTATATATTATTTAATATATTATATTATATTATTATTATTATATTTGTTATATTATTATTATTATATTTTTATTATTTAATAATACAATATTTTTTTATATTTTTATTATTATTATTCTTATTATTATTATTATCAATTATTATTATTATTATTATTATTATTATTATTATTATTATTATTATTATTATTATTATTATTATTATTATTATTATTATTATTATTATTATTATTATTATTTTCAGAATATGAGGAAACAAGTACCACAAATGTGACAAATGGTAAGTAGAAGCGTCTTTTCAACTAGTATTATTGTCAGTGTTACTAGTTTAGTTCCATTACTAGAAATAATGTTTGATCTTGTGGCCGTAGAATAGCGTTTCCCAACCGTGATCCACATAGACCCCAGAAGTTCACATAAGTTTTTATGGGGCTCACCAAAAAATGAAAGATGTAATTCAGGTATATTGTACATTACATTCCGAATATCACATATGGGTATACGGGGAACCACTTTCGTAAAGTTATCACTCGAGGTGTTCACTGGCAAAAAAAAAGGTATGGAACCCCGTCCTAAATAGAAAATTAGATTTTTTGCTTTGATCATTTATTTTTGATTTATATTTAAAAAAAGATATTACAGCTTATTAAAATATCAAAACATAAAGCCTATTATAGGTGTTGACATAGCAAACTGATAGTGTAATGGGAGGGAAATGATTTTTTAATAACAATATCAAACCAGAGATTAATAAAATTTAAATTAAGGGCCGACTAAAATTTGTTTATGAGGACCCTATTACCTTAAAATTGAACCAAAATTCTTAATTTTCAGCCAATTATTACAATATGGTAAACTGCAGCTTTTTCTGACCATTAATTAGTTGTTTTCGAGTGATTTTCTCTGTCTGCAGTAATTTCTTTTGTTTTCATATTTTGAAAGCTTATGTTTTTTGAACTATTGTTTCAAATTCTAATTTTTTTTTTTCGAAATGTCTTCCAGCTTGAATTAGACATGAAGCGTCCATTGCCCACAAAACATATCGAGTAGAGTTTAGATTTTTGACCACAGATCTCAGCAATTTTAGAATTTCAAACCCAACTTTTTTGGTTTTAAAAATGAAAAATTGAGATGATTATTTTCTGGAAATGCGATCTGGATGAAATTTTTAAGACTTATTTAGTCGAGGGAGATATACATTTTTATCTAGATAATTATTTTCTTTGTGAAATATTTTTTATAGTGCCTTTAGAAAAATTTAAAATAAAAATTGGAAAATTTTAAAAACTTATTTTGTACTGTACAAAAAAATGTTTATAAATAGAAATGATGTATCTTGCCTGACTACATACCCTCAGAAAATTTGAGGATGATTGCATTAGTAGAAAAATATCAATATTTCACTTTTAAAAATAAAAAAGTTTTGAACAAGTTGAAACTCTAATCTGTATATTTTGTAGGTAATGGACCTGACCCATCTGATTATAACTCAAGTTTGAAGTCATTTAGGAAAAAACAGATATTATGAATGCAATTACAAAAGAAACGATTAAAGACAAAAAAATAAACACTCAAAAACGACGTTTTAGAGATCAGAACAAGCTGTGGTTTGCAATTTTTTTGTCAAAATTGGATTAAAATTAGGAATTTTATGTCCATTCTAAGGTGGGGGCTAAGATGAGGTTTCTTTAAGCTCAATTTGGAAACTGCCCTTAAGGTATAATCAATTTCCATATAATCTAATTAGTTATGCTAATATGAATTCTATAAAGTATGCTATTTCATTATTTAAGTTCTATTACTGTTCCTATTATTATTTGATTTATTGTTATTATTATTATTATTATTATTATTATTATTATTATTATTATTATTATTATTATTATTATTATTATTATTATTATTATTATTATTATTATTATTATTATTATTATCATTATATTCTTCTTTATCCTTTCTTCACTTTCCTTTAGATGTGGGTTAGGGGTGCGCAACATGAACGAAAAGCAAAATAGATAAGTAGAAGAGCATGGAGTAGGTTGAAATGGAAGACCTTTTACCATCCCCTGCATATCCTTAAGTGAAAGCTCGTCGCAATGCAAAAATACACACTAGGCCACCACAAGACTGAGATCAACCTTTACTATCTTATCTCATCACTGTGGTGTTTATCAGCTGCATGACGACCATAACCATATCCCCTTACAAAACCCCGCTATTCACTCATATTATGCACCTTTCTTTTCGCCTTTCGGAAAGTCTCATTCCATTCTTTCAGACATTCCTTACAGAGTAAATTCACTTTTATTTGTTCTCCTACCCAGTTGATTCCCAGCATACTTACAACTATTCATCCTCTTATCCAACAGACTATCATCTATCTTTTCCAATGCACTCTCATGGTTTTATTTAAGCCCTTTTGCACACCACACAGATCCATAATGCTGAACTCATTCCTCATTTTACTAATTCTTCACACACATAACATGACTTTAAAGTTGTTTCTCTGGACATATTTTACATTAACGCAGGAAACAACATACAGTCACGTAAAATTTGGCACATTCAAGACTTTGTAATTTGTATCCACCAATAAAATTAACACCTTCCCTGCTAAGCTTTACAACATCAGTTCCGGTTTTATGCATTATATATCCTATAAACATAAACTCGGACACCTGTTCCATTGCTGATTATCCAACAAGACTTCACACCGAAGACTCTCTTCGTTCACTATCAAAACCTTACTCTTATCTACATTTATCTTAAACTCCATCATTTACATTTAAATCCATCTACCAATCCTCCCAAACTCTCTTCAGATTCACTACACGAAACAAAATCATAAGCGTACAATAAGCAAGATATTTTCTATATTCTTCATTCTCCATCATTCTTACACTTAAACTACCAACTAATTCACTATTTCTTTCATCACTCCCTTCATTTTAAAATTAAACAAAGAGACTTAGCACATCCCTGCCTAACTCCAATACTAATTTAAAACCAATTGCTCTCAACTTTTATTCTTATTCACGCTTCAGTATTGTTAATACCTTCCACAGAGCTTCCTTATATACCCTGATTTAGGTCTATAAAACATAAATACAATTAATTTTTTCTAGAATTTTCTCTATCATTTGCTTCAAAGTGAAAATTAAAACAACTCTTCCCCTTCCATATTTAAATACAACTTGTTATTCGTCAATTATTGACTCAGTCACTTGAAGCACTTTGTCAACCAAAATACTAGCATGTATCATCCCTACAATACCTAACATACTAATTCCTCTATAATTCCTTCAGTTCCTCTTATCACCTTACCCTTATATAAGGATACATTTTCTCCTCTCCTCCAATTTTTGGTATCTATACCCTCCATAGTCGTTTCGTATTTATCTCCCACATCCAGTAAATCACAATTTCACATCCACTCTTGATCTTTTCATCATCTATACTATCAGATTTTTAATTCTTCAAATTATTTGTTTTTACCTATTACTTCCCGCTACTATTTAAATTATTCCCAAATTATCTGTTTCCTCTTAAACCATGAACGCCAAACACATTCACTATCATCTCTTCATTACTAAAAATGTTATGCAGAATTTCGAAGTATTCACTCTTAATCTTTTATCAGTCACGAAAGTACCATTATTATTATTATTATTATTATTATTATTATTATTATTATTATTATTATTATTATTATTATTATTATTATTATTATATTATTATTATTATTATATATTTATTATTATTATTATTATTTATTATTATTATTATTATTATTATTATTATTATTATTTTATTCTTTATTATTATTATTATTATTATTATTATTATTATTATTATTATTATTATTATTATTATTATTATTATTATTATTATTATTATTATTATTATTATTATTATTATTATTATTATTATTATTATTATTATTATTATTTTATTATTATTAATATTATTATTAATATTATTATTTATTATTATTATTATTATTATTATTATTATTATATATTATTATTTTATTATATATGTATATATTATTGTTATTATTATTAATATCATCTATATTATTATTATTTTTATTAATATTATAAATATTATTATTATTATAATTATTATATTATTATTATTATTATTATTATATATTATTATTATTATTATTTTATTATTATTATTATTTATTAATTATTATATTATTATTATTATTATTATTATTATTATTATTATTATTATTATTATTATTATTATTATTATTATTATTATTATTATTATTATTATTATTATTATTATTTTATTATTATTATTATTTGATATTATTTATTATTATTATTATTATTATTATTATTATTATTATTATTATTATTATTATTATTATTATTTTTATTATTATTATTTTTCAGAATATGAGGAAACAAATACCACAAATGTGACAAATGGTAAGTAGAAGCGTCTTTTCAACAAGTATTGTTGTCAGTGTTACTAGTTTAGTTCCATTACTAGTAACAATGTTTGATCTTGTTGCGGTAGATCAGCGTTTCCCAACTGGGGTCCACATAGACCAAGAAGTTCACAAAGGTTTTTATGGGGTTCACAAAAAAATGAAAGATGTAATTCAGGTATATTGCACATTACATTCCGAATATCACATATGGGTATATGGGGGTTCACTTTCGTAAAGCTATCACTCGAGGTGCTCACTGGCAAAAAAAAAAGTTGTGAACCCCGTCCTAAATAGAAAATTAGATTCTTTTTTTATCATTAATTTTTCATTTATATTTAAAAAAAAAGATATTACAGCTAATTAAAATATTTAAAACATAAAACCTATTATAGGTGTTGACATAGCAAACTGATAGTCTAATGGGAGGGAAAGGATTTTTTAATAACAATATCAAACCAGAGATGATTGAAATTTAAATTAAGGGCTGACTAAAATTTGGGGTTATGCGGACCCTATTACCTTAAAATTGACCCAAAATTCTTAATTTTCAGCCAATTATTACAAAATGATAAACTGGAACTTTTTTTTACCATTAATTAGTAGTTTTCGAGTGATTTTCTCTGTCTGCAGTAATTTCTTTTGTATTTATATTTTGAAAACCTATGTTTTTTGAACTATTGTTTCAAATCTAATTTTTTTTTCGAAATGTCTTCCAGCTTGAATTAGACATGAAGCGTCCATTGCCCACAAAATATATCGAGTAGAGTTTAGATTTTTGACCTCAGATCTCAGCAATGATCGAATTTCAAACCCAACTTTTTTTGGTTTTGAAAATGAAAAATTGCGATGATTATTTTCAGAAAATGCGATCTGCATGAAATTTTCAAGACTTATGTAGTCAAGGGAGATATACATTTTTATTTAGATAATTATTTTCTTTGTGAAATACTTTTTAATGTGCCTTTTGAACAAATTTAAAAAAAAAAAGGTGAAATGTTAAAAAATTATTTTTGAATGTACAAAAATATTTATCAAAAAAAAAATTAATCTAAATAGAAATGCTGTATCTTGCCTGACTACATACGCTCTGAAAATTTGAGGTTGATTGCATTAGTAGAAAAATATCAATATTTCACTTTTTTTAAGAAAACCACTTTGAACAAATTGAAACTCTAATCTATACATTTTGTAGGTAATGACTCAGACCCATATAAGTATAACTCGAGCTTGAAGTCATTTAGAAAAAAAAAAAGATTTTGAATGCAATTAAAAAAGAAACGAATAGAGACAAAAAACACTCGAAAACGACGTTTTAAAGATCAGAACAAGCTGTGGTTTCCATTTTTTTTTGTTAAAATTGGATTAAAATTAAGAATTTGTGTCCTTTCTAAGGTAGGGGCTAAGATGGGGTTTCTTTAAGCTCAATTTGGAAACTGCCCTTAAGTATAATCAATTTCCATATAATCTACTAGTTATGCTAATATGAATTCTATAAAGCATGCTATTTCATTATTTCAGTTTTATTACTGTTCCTATTATTATTTGATGTATTGTTATAAATATAAAGGCTATTATTATTATTATTATTATTATTATTATTATTATTATTATTATTATTATTATTATTATTATTATTATTATTATTATTATTATTATTATTATTATTATTATTATTATTATTATTATTATTATTATTATTTATTATTATTATTATTATTATTATTATTATTATTATTATTATTATTAATTATTATATATTATATTTTATCAATTATTATTTTATCAAGTTTTATAATAATGTTTATTTTATTATTATTATTATTATTTATATTATTATTATTATATTATTATTATTATTATTATTATTGTTATTGATTATTATTATTATTATTATTATATTATTATTATTATTAATTATTTATTATTATATTATTTATATTATTATTGTTATTTATTATTTATTATTATCATTATTATTATTTGATTATTATTATTATTATTATTATTATTATTATTATTATTATTTTATTGTATTATATTATTATTATTTTATTATTATTATTATTATTATTATTATTATTATTATTATTATTATATTCATTATTATTATTATTATTATTATTTATTATTACTTATTATTATTATTATTGTTATTATTTTATATTATTATATTATTATTTTTATTATTTTTATTTATTTTTATTATATTATATTTATCATTATTATTATTATTATTTATTAATATTATTATTATTATTATATTATTATTATTATTATTATTATTTTTATTATTATTATTATTATTATTATATTATTATTATTATTATTATTATTATTATTATTTATTATTGTTATTATTATTATTATTATTATTATTATTATTATTATTATTATTATTATTATTATTATTATTATTATTATTATTATTATTATTATTATTATTATTATTATTATTATTATTATTATTATTATTATTATTATATTATTATTATTATTATTATTATTATTATTATTATTATTATATTCTTCTTTATCCTTTTTTTACTTTCCATTAGATGTGGGTTAGGGGTTCAAAACATGAACGAAAAGCATAATAGATAAGTAGAAGAGCATGAAGTAGGTTGAAATGGAAAACCTTCAACTATCCCCTCCATATCCTTAAGTGAAAGCTCGTCGCAATGCAAAAATACACACAAGGCCTCCACAAGACTAAGATTGAATCCTTACTATCTTATGTCATTACTGTTGTGTTTATCACCTGGACGACGACCATAACCATATCCCCTTACAAAACCACGCAATTCACTCATATTATGCACTTTTCTTTTCGCCTTTCGGAAAATCACATTCAATTCTTTAAGACATTCATAACTGACGCAATTCCCTTTTATTTGTTCTCCTGCCCAGTTGATTCCCAGCACAATCACACCTTTACCTCCTCTTATCCAACAGACTATCATCTATCTTTTCCAATACACTTTCATGGTTTTATTTAAGCCCTTTTGCACACCACACAGATCCATAATGCTGAACTCATTCCTCATTTTACTAATAATTCACACACATAACATGACTCTTAAGTTGTTTCTCTGGACATATAGTACTTAGATATATATACCTCTTATTCAATACCACAATTTCACAACAATACATTAACACAGGAAACAACATACAGTCCCGTAAAAATTGGCACATTAAAGACTTTGTAATTTGTATCCACAAATCAAATTAACACCTTTTCTGCTACGCTTTACAACATTAGTTTCCGTTTTATGCATTATATATCAAATAAACTTAAACTCGAACACCTGTTCCATTGCTGATGATCCAACAAGACTTTACACCGAGGACTCTCTTCGTTCACAATCAAAACCTTACTCTTATCTACATTTATCTTAAACTCCATCATTTACATTTAAATCCATCTACCAATCCTCTCAAACTCTCTTCAGATTCACTACACGAAACAAAATCATAAGCGTACAATAAGAAAGATATTTTCCACATTCTTCAATCTCCATCATTCTAACACTTAAACTACCAACAAATTCACTATTTCTTTCATCACTCCCTTCATTTTAAAATGAAACAAACAAAGAGACTTAGCACATCCTTGCCTAATTCCAATACTAATTTTAAACCAATAGCTCTCAACATTTATTATTATTCACATTTCAGTATCGTCATACATACTTTTCATTCTATTCAGATGCCTTCCACCAACACCATATAGTGTTAATACCTTCCACAGACCTTCTTATCAACCCATTTTTAGATCTATAAAACATTAATACAATTTATTTTTTTCTCTCATTTTCTCCATTGTTTGCTTCAAAGTGAAAATTAAATCAACTCTTTCTCTGCCATATCTAAATACACCTTGTTATTCATCAATTATTGACTCAATCACTTGAAGCTCTTTTTCAACCAAAATACTAGCATGTATCATCCCTACACTACATAATAGACTAACTCCTCTAAAATTCTTACAGTTTCTTTTATCACCTTACCCTTTTATAAGGATACCTTTTCTCATCTCCTCCAATTTTTGGTATCTATACCCTCCATAATCGTTTTGTTTTTTAACTCCCACATCCAGTAAATCACAATTTCACATCCACTCTTGATCTTTTCATCATCTATACTATCTGATTTTTAATTCTTCAAATTATTTGTTTTCACCTATTACTTCCCGCTACTATTTACCTTATTCCTAAATTATCTATTTCCTCTTAAACCATGAAAGCCAAACACATTCACTATCATCTCTTTATTACTAAAAATGTTATGCAGAATTTCGAAGTACTTACTCTTAACCTTTTATCAGTCACGAAAGTACAATTGTTATTATTATTATTATTATTATTATTATTATTATTATTATTATTATTATTATTATTATTATTATTATTATTATTATTATTTATTATTATTATTATTATTATTATTATTATTATTATTATTATTATTATTATTATTATTATTATTATTTTATTATATTATTATTATTTTAATTAATTATTATTATTAGTTATTATTATTATTTATGATTATTATTGAATTATTATTATTATTATATTATTATTATTTTTATTATTATTATTTTATTATTATTATTATTATTATTATTATTATTATTTTTATTATTATTATTATTATTATTATTATTATTATTATTATTATTATTATTATTATTATTATTATTATTATTATTATTATTATTATTATTATTATTATTATTATTATTATTATTATTATTATTATTATTGTTATTTATTATTATTTATATTTATTATTATTATTATTTATTATTATTATTATTATTTATTATTATTATTATTATTTTTATTATTATTATTATTATTATTATTATTATTATTATTATTATTATTATTATTATTATTATAATATTATTATTATTATTATTTTAATTATTATTATTATTATTTATTGTTTATTAATATTATTATTATTATTATTATTGATTATTATTATTATTTTTTATTATTATATATTATTTATTTTTTTATATTATTATTATCTATATTCATTTATTGATTATTATTTCTATATATTATTATTATTATTATTATTATTATTATTATTATTATTATTATTTTTTTTATATTTTATTATTATTTTTATTATTATTATTATTATTATTATTATTATTATATTATTATTATTATTATTATTTTATATTATTATTATTATTATTATTATTATTATTATTATTATTATTATTATTATTATTATTATTATTATTATTATTATTATTATTATTATTATTTTTATTATTATTATTATTATTATTATTATTATTATTTTTATATTATTATTATATTATTATTATTATTTTATGATATTATTTGATTATTATTATTTTATTATTATCAATTATTATTATATTATATATTATTATAATTATTTTATTATGATTATTATTATTTTATATTTATTATTATTATTTTATTATTATTTTATTATTAATTATTTATTATTATTATTATTCATTATTATTATTATTTTCAGAATATGAGGAAACAGGTTCCAAAAATGTGACAAATGGTAAGTAGAAGCGTCTTTTCGACAAGTATTATTGTCAGTGTTACTAGTTTAGTTCCATTGCTAGTAATAATGTTTGATCTTGTTGCCGTAGATCAGCGTTTCCCAACCGGGGTCCACATAGACCCCAGAAGTTCACAAAAGTTTTTATGGGGTTCACTAAAAAATGAAAGATGTAATTCTGGTATATTGCACATTACATTCCGAATATCACATATGGGTATATGGGGGTCCACTTTCGTAAAGTTATCACTCGAGGTGTTCACTGGCAAAAAATAGGTTGGACCCCGTCCTAAATAGAAAATTAGATTTTTTGCTTTGATCATTAATTTTTCATTTATATTAAAAAAAAAGATATTACAGCTAATCAAATTATTTAAAACTTAAAACATATTATAAGTGTTGACATAGCAAACTGATAGTCTAATGTTAGGGAAATGATTTTTTAATAACAATATCAAATCAGAGATAATTGAAATTTAAATTAAGGGCCGACTAAAATTTAGGCTTATGCTGACCCTATTATCTTAAAATTTGACCCAAAATTCTTAATTTTCAGCCAATTATTACAAAATGGTAAACTGCAGCTTTTTCTGACCATTAATTAGTTGTTTTCGAGTGATTTTCTCTGTCTGCAGTAATTTCTTTTGTATTTATATTTTGATAACCTATGTTTCAAATTCTAATCTATTTTTCGAAATGTCTTCCAGATTTAATTAGACATGAAGCGTCCATTGCCCACAAAATATATCGAGTAGAGTTTAGATTTTTGACCTCAGATCTCAGCAATGGTCGAATTTCAAACCCAACTTTTTTTGGTTTTGAAAATGAAAAATTGCGATGATTATTTTCTGGAAATGCGATCTGGATGAAATTTTCAAGACTTATGTAGTCGAGGGAGATATACATTTTTATCTAAATAATTATTTTCTTTGTGAAATATTTTTTAATGTGCCTTTAGAAAAATTAAAAAAAAATTGTGAAATGTTTAAAACCTTTTTTGAAATGTACAAATAAATTTATCTAAATAGAAATGATATATTTTGCCTGACTACATGCGCTCTGAAAATTTGAGGTTGATTGCATTAGTAGAAAAATGTCAATATTTCACTTTTAAAAATTTAAAAGTTTTGGACAAATTGAAACTCTAATCTCTACATCTTGTAGGTAATGAACCTGACCCCTCTGAGTATAACGCGAGTTTGAAGTCATTTAGAAAAAAAAAAGATATTATGAATGCAATTACAAAAGAAACTAATAGAGACAAAAAAACACTCGAAAACGACGTTTTAAGATCAGGACAAGCTGTGGTTTGCAATTTTTTCGTTAAAATTTGATTAAAATTAAGATTTTTGTCTCCTTTCTAAGGTTGGGGCTAAGATGGGGTTTCTTTAAGCTCAATTTGAAAACTGCCCTTAAAGTATAATCAATTTCCATATAATCTAATTAGTTGTGCTAATATGAATTCTATAAAGCATGCTATTTTATTATTTCAGTTCTATTACTGTTCCTTTTATTATTTGATGTACTGTTGTAAATATATAGGCTATATTATTATTATTATTATTATTATTATTATTATTATTATTATTATTATTATTATTATTATTATTATTATTATTATTATTATTAATTATTATTAATTATTATTATTATTATTATTATATTATTATATTATATTATTATTATTTAATTGATGAATTTTTTATTCTTAAATAGCAATATTATCTTTGAAAAAATGTTTGTTTTTTATTATTATATTATTATTATTATTATTATTATTATTTTATTATTATTATTATTATTATTATTATTATTATTATTATTATTATTATTATTATTATTATTATTATTATTATTATTATTATTATTATTATTATTATTATTATTATTATTATTATTATTATTATTATTATTATTATTATTATTTTTATTATTATTATTATTATTATTATTATTATTATTATTATTATTATTTATTATTATTTATTATTATTATTATTATTATTATTATTATTATTATATTATTATTTATTATTATATTATATATTATATTATTATTATTATTATGTTATATATATTATTATTATTATTTTATTATTATTATTGTTATTCACATCAATATATTCTTCTTTATCCTTTCTTCACTTTTCATTAGATATGGGTTAGGGGTGCGCAACATGAACGAAAAGCATAATAGATAAGTAAAAGAGCATGAAGTAGGTTGAAATGGAAAACCTTCAACCATCTCCTCCATATCCTTAAGTGAAAGCTCGTCGCAATGCAAAAATACACACTAGACTGAGATTGAACCCTTACTATCTTATCTCATCACTGTGGTGTTTATCACCTGGACGACGGCCATAACCATATCCCCTTACAAAACCCCGCAATTCACTCATATTATGCACCTTTCTTTTCGCATTTCGGAAAGTCACATTAAATTCTTTCAGACATTCGTTACTGACTCAATTCACTTTTATTTGTTCTCCTTCCCAGTTGATTCCCAGCACTCTCACAACTATACATCCTCTTATCCAACCAACGGACTATCATCTATCTTTTCCAATGCACTCTCGTGGTTTTATATAAGTCCTTTTGCACACCACACAGATCCATAATGTTGAACTCATTCCTCATTTTACTAATTCTTCACACACATAACATGACTCCAAAGTTGTTTCTCTGGACATATTTTACTTAGATATATACTTTTTTTCAATACCACAATTTCACAACAATACATTAACAGGAAACAACATACAGTCACGTAAAAGTTAGCACATTCAAAACTTTGAAATTTGAATCCACCAATCAAGTTAACAACTTTCCTGCTACGCTTTACAACATCAGTTCCCGTTTTGTGATATATATATCCTATAAACTTAAACTCGGACACCTGTTCCATTGTTGATGATTCAACAACACTTCACACCGATGACTCTCTTCCTTCACTATCAAAACCTTACTCTTATCTACATTTATCTTAAACTCCATCATTTACATTTATATCCATCTATTAATCCTCTCAAACTCTCTTCAGATTCACTACACAAAATGAAATCATAAGCGTACAATAAGCAAGATATTTTCTACATTCTTCATTCTCCATCATTCTAACACTTAAACTACCAACAAATTCACTATTTCTTTCATCACTCCCTTCATTTTAAAATTAAAGAAACAAAGAGACTTAGTACATCCCTGCCTAACTCCAATACTAATTTTAAACCAATTGCTCTCAACATTTATTCCTATTCACGCTTCAGTATCGTCATATATACTTTTCATTCTATTCAGATGCCTTCCACCAACACCATATATTGTTAATACCTTCCACAGAGCTTCCTTATTGACCCTGTTTTAGGTCTATAAAATATAAATACAATTTATTTTTTTCTCTCATTTTCTCCATTATTTGCTTCAAAGTGAAAATTAAATCAACTCTTCCTCTGCCATATCTAAATATACCTTGTTATTCATCAATTATTGACTCAGTCACTTAAAGCACTTTTTCAACGAAAATACTTGCATTTATCATCCCTACAATACATAATATACTAATTTCTCTATAATTTCTTCAGTTCCTCTTATCACCTTACCCTTATATAGGGATACCTTTTTTTATCTCCTCCAATTTTTGGTATCTATACCCTCCATAATCGTTTTGTTTTTTAACTCCCACATCCAGTAAATCACAATTTCACATCCACTCTTGATCTTTTCATCATCTATACTAGCAGATTTTTAATTCTTCAAATTATTTGTTTTTACCTATTACTTCACCCTACTATTTACCTTATTCCCAAATTATATATTTCCTCTTAAACCATAAAAGCCAAACACATTCACTATCATCTCTTCATTATTAAAAATGTTATGCAGAATTTCTAAGTTTTCACTCAAAACCATTTATCAATCACGGAAAAACAATTATTATTATTATTATTATTATTATTATTATTATTATTATTATTATTTATTAATTATTATTATTATTATTATTATTATTATTATTATTATTATTATTATTATTATCATTATTATTATTATTATTATTAAGCGCTTATACGTATTATTATTATTATTATTATTATTATTATTATTATTATTATTATTATTATTATTATTATTATTATTATTATTATTATTATTATTATTATTATTATTATTATTATTATTATTATTATTATTATTATTATTATTATTATTATTATTATTATTATTATTATTATTATTATTATTATTATTATTATTATTATTTTTATTATTATTATATATTATTATTATTATTAATTATTATTATTTTATTATTATATTATTATTATTTATTTCATTATTATCATTATATATTATTATTATTATTGATTATATTATTATTATTATTATTATATTTATTATTTTATTATTATTATTATTATATTATTTATTATTAGTATTATATTTTATTATTATTATTATTTTATTATATTATTTTATTATTATTATTATTAATATTATTATTATTATTATTATTATTATTATTATTATTATTATTATTATTAAGTATTATCATTATTATATTATTATTATTATTATTATTATTATTATTATTAATATTTTTAATTTTATTATTATCATATTATTTATTATTATTATATTACTATAATTATTATTATTATTATTATTATTATTATATTATTATTATTATTATCTATATTATTATTATTATTATATGATTATTATTATATTATTATTATCATTATTATTATTATTATTATTATTATTATATATTATTATTATTATTATTATTATTTTATTATTATTATTATTATTATTATTATTATTTATTATTTATTATTATTATTATTATTATTATTATTATATTATGATTATCATTATTATCATTATATTCACAGAAATTATTATTATTATTATATTATTATTATTATTATTTATTATTATTATTATTATTATTATTATTATTATTATTATTATTATTATTATATAAATATAAATTATATATTATATTAGATATTATTTTAAATTTATTATTTCCTAATTAATAATACGTTTACTAAATATAATTATTATTAATATATATTAATTAAAATATAATAATTAATTAATTAATATAATCATATTATTATTATATTATTATATCTTATATTATTATTATTATTATTATAATAATTATTATATATATTTTTTATTATATTATTATTATTATTATTAATATTATTATTATTTATGATTATTATTGATTATTTTTATTATTATTATTATTATTATTATTATTATTATTATTATTAAATTAATAATAAATATAATATTATTATATAATATAATGAATTTAATATAGATAATATTATTATTATTACTATTATAATCATTATTATTATTAATTATATATATATATTATATTATTATTATATTATTTATATATATTATTATTAATATATTATTAATTATTATTTATATGATTATTAAAATAATTAATATATCATATATTAATATATTAAAATATAATAAAAACTACTAATTTATATAAATTATTATTATATAATATTATTATTATTATTATTAATATAATTAATTAATTATTATATTATTAATATTATTATTTATTATTATTTATTACTTATAATTATTATATTATTACCATATTATCATTATTATTATTATTATTATTATTATTATTTATTATTATTATTTATTATTATTATGATTATTTTATTATTAGTATTTATTATTATTATTCACTTAATTATTAATTATATAATTATAAAAATTAATTAAATAAATATTAATATATTATTACAATTATTAATATATAATTCAAATTATTATTATTTATTATTATTATTATTATTATTATTATTATTATTATTATTATTATTTTCAGAATATAAGGAAACAAGTACCACAAATGTGACAAATGGTAAGTAGAAGCGTCTTTCCAACTAGTATTATTGTCAGTGTTACTAGTTTAATTCCATTACTAGTAATAATGTTTGATCTTGTTGCCGTAGATCAGCGTTTCCCAACCGGGCGTCCAAATAGACCCCAGAAGTTTCACAAAGTTTTTATCCGGGGTTCAACTAAAAAAAGTGAAGATGTTATTCTGTATATTGCACATTACATTCCGGAATATCCATATTGGGTATTGGGGGTCCACTTTGTAAAGTTATCACTGCGAGGTGTGATCACTGGCAAAAAATAGGTTGGGAACCCCGTCCTAAATAGAAAATTAGATTTTTTGCTTTGATCATTAATTTTTCACTCATATTTGAAAACAAAAGATATTACAGCTAATTAAAATATTTAAAACACAAAACCTATTATAGGTGTTGACATAGCAAACTGAAAGTCTAATGGGAGGGAAATGATTTTTTAATAACAATATCAAACCAGAGATAATTGAAATTTAAATTAAGGGCCGACTAAAATTTGGGCTTATAGCTGACCCCTCTTCACCTTAAATTTGACTTAAAAATCTATAATTTTTCAGCCAATATTACAAAATGGTCAAACTGCCACTTTCTGACCATAATTGTTGTTTTCGAGTGATTTTCTCTGTCTGCAGTAATTTCTTTTGTATTTATGTCTTGATAACCTATGTTTTTTGAAATATTGTTTCAAATTCTAATTTTTTTTTCGAAATGTCTTCCAGATTGAATTAGACATGAAGCGTTCATTGGCCCCAAATAAATCGAGTAGAGTTTAGATTTTTGACCTCAGATCTCAGCAATGGTCGAATTTCAAACCCAGTTTTTTTGGTTTCGAAAATGAAACATTGCGATGATTATTTTCTGGAAATGTGATCTGGATGAAATTTTCAAGACTTATGTAGTCGAGGGAGATATACATTTTTATCTAGATAATTATTCTCTTTGTGAAATATTTTTTAATGTGCCTTTAGAAAAAAAAAAAAAAAAAAATTGTGAAATGTTATGAACTTTTTTTGAAATGTACAAATAAATTTATCTAAATAGAAATGATATATCTTGGCTGACTACATACGCTCTGAAAATTTGAGGTTGATTGCATTAGCAGAAAAATGTCAATATTTCACTTTTAAAAATAAAAAAGTTTTGGACAAAAATTGAAACTTAATCTATACATCTTGTAGGTAATGAACCTGACCCATCTGAGTATAACTCGAGTTTGAAGTCATTTAGAAAAAAACAGATAATATGAATGCAATTACAAATGAAACGAATAGAGGGAAAAAACCGCTTGGAAACGACGTTTGAGAGATCAGAACGAGCTGTGGATTGCAATTTTTTGGTTAAAATTAGATTAAAATTAAGAATTTTATGTCCATTCTAAGGTAGGGCTAAGATGGGGTTTTTAAGCTCAGATTTGAAAAACTGCCATTTAACGTATAATTCATTTCCAATAACTCTAATTTGTTACAGCTAATATGAATTCCTTATTAAAGGCATTGCTATTATATATTATAAAATTCAATTCTATTACTGTTCCTTTTAATATATTAACATAAGTAATTGTAATATAAAAGTACTCAAGGCTTCAAACAAATTATACATATCTATTATTATTATTATTATTATTATTATTATTATCTATTATTTATTATTATTATTATTTTATTATTATTATTATTATTATTATATATTAATAATATTATTATTATTATTATATTATTATTATTATTATTATTATTAGTTATTATTATTGTTATTATTATTGTTATATTATTGTTATTTATTATATTATTATATTATTATTATTATATTATTATTATTATTATATTATTATTATTATTATTATTATTATTATTATTATTATTATTATTATTATTATTATTATAATTATTTTTATTATTATTATTATTATTATTATTATTATTATTATTATTATTATTATTATTTTATTATTATTATTATTATATTATTATTATTATTTTATTTTATTATTATTATTTATATTATTATAATTATTATTATTATTATTATTATAATATTGATTTATTATATTAATTTATATTATTACTATTATTATTATTATTATTATTATTATTATATTATTATTATTTTAGTAATCTTAATATTATCATTATTATTCATTATTTTTATTATTATTATTATGTTAAACATTATTATTATTATTAATATTTATCATTTTTATTATTATTTTTATGATCATTATTATTATTTTATTTATTTATTATTATTATTATTATTATTATTATTTTATTGATATTATTATTATTATTATTATTATTATTATTATTATTATTATTATTATTATTTTTATATTATTATTATTATTATTATTATTTATTATTAGTTATTATTATTATTATATTATTCATTATTATAATTATTTTTATTATTATTATTATTATTATTATGCATTATTATTATTATTTATTATTATTATATATTATTATATTATTATTATTATTATTATTATTTATTATTATATTATATATATTATTATTATTATTAATATTATTATTTTATTATTATTATATTATTATTATTATTATTATTATTATTATTATTGAATTATTATTCATTATTATTATTATATTATTATTATTATTATTATATTGTTATTATTATTATTATTATATTATTATTATATTATTATTAATATTATTATCATTTTTATTTTTATATTATTATTATTATTATTATTATTATTATTATTATTATTATTATTATTTTATTATTTATTATTATTATTATTATTATATTATTATTGATTATTATTATTATTATATTATTATTATTTTATTATTATTATTTTTATTATTATTATTATTATTATTCATTATTATTATTATTATTATTATTATTATTATTATTAATTATTTATTAATTATTATTATGATTTTATATATTATTATTATTAGTGAGTAGTATTATTAGTATAATTATTTTTTTTTCTTATTATTCTGATTTTTGCTATATCATTATATTCTTATAATATTTATTATTAATTATTATTATTATTATTATTATTATTATTATTATTATATTATTATTACTAATTATTATTATTATTATTATTATTATTGTTATTATTATTATTATTTTATTATTATTATTATTACACTGGGTAACAGCCAAAAAATCGTCAGGGGTTTCGCAGCATATTTAGACTAATTTTGGTGTTCTGAGTCCAAAAATCACCTTGGTTTTGCTCTATCATGGCAACTTTTGGAGATGCATCTATAGCCTACCTGACGAGCTATACATTTGATAATTATCATATGTATAGCTCGTCAGGTAGGCTTATGGCTGTATCTCAAAAAGTTGACCTGATAGAGCAAAACCAAGGTTGATTTTGGGACTCAGAACACCAAAATTAGTCTAAATATGCTGAGATTTTGAGTTCAATCCCATATTTCTGGAAGAATATAGCGAATTATTCATATATAAATGGTTGCTTCTGATGTGTTTCTGTTTCAAAATGACTAATTGACCTCTTTTCTTTCTTTTCAGAGTATTGATATGGCTTCAGGCCGACGGTCATGCAGGAATAATCCTGACGTTTTCTGCT
>JABUQX010107057.1:0-15000 GCA_015478945.1 Trachelipus rathkii | reverse complement strand
TTTATGGGCCTTTACCTTTTTTTTGGGCCAAATTTTTACCTCACCCTTTCCTTTAGTAGGAAGTCGATTTTATGAGAACCTAATTTTTGAGAACCTAATTTTTGAGAACCAAATTTTTGAGACCCCAATTTTTTAGAACCCAAATTTTTTGCCACCCTAATTTTTTGGCAAACCTAATTTTGCAACCCTCACGAAGAAGGTTGCGCCAAACGGTTGCGTCAGCAACCGTTGTACGTATACCCCCCCTATTTTATGCCCCCTAATTTTTTCGACCTGAGGCCATTTTGCCCCAACGTAATATTTTGAGTCTTAACCTTAGGGCTTAGCCTTTTTGATGTCTTACTGTTTGGCCATTATTATTTCGACCAACCTTTGTCTTCCAGGGCAATTTTGCCCACGGTAATTTTAGGCTACCCTATGGTCTTCCATGGGTCAATTTTGGCACGTAAATTTTGGCTACCCTTTGGTCTTCCATGTCAATTTTGGCCCAACCTAATTTTCGACCAACCTTTGATCTTCCAGGGTCATTTTTGCCCACGGTCAATTTTGGTTCATCCGTGGCGTCAATTATGGCCACGGCTAAATTTTTGCTACCCTTTGGTATTCCAGGTCACTTTTTGCCCACTCTAATTTTTCGACCAACCCTTTGTCTTCCATGGGTCATTTTTTTGCCCACGGTAATTTTCATCCAACCCTTTGGTATTCCATGGTCAATTTCCCACTGTAATTTTATCTTCCTTTTAGGCTTAGCCGTATTTTTGATGTCTTTACCTTGTGTGACCATGATATTTCGGCCAACTCCTTTGTCTTCCATGGTCATTTTTTCCCACGGTAATTTTCAACCACCCCTTGGTATTCCATGGTCAATTTTGGCCCACAGTAATTTGATCTTCCTTTAGGGCTTAGCCGTTATTTTTGATCTTTACCTTGTTTGCCCACAGGTAATTTTCGACCAACCCTATGGTCCCATGTGTCATTTTTTGCCCACGGTAATTTTAAACCACCCCTTTGTTCATGGTCAATTTGCCACGTATTTTTATCGCCTTTAGGGCTTAGCCGTATTTTTTGATGTCATTTACCTTGTTTGACCATGATATTTCGTCATTTAACCTTGCCATAACTTACCATATTTCAATTTTGCCACAGGTAAGTTTTGAGCGCTTCCTTTAGGGGCTTAGCCCTATTTGACGTTGTACCTTGTATTGACCATGCATATTTCGGCTTTACCTTACCAACATATCCATGCGTCAAATTGACCCACGTAATTTTTGGGCTTCTTTTAGGGCTTAGCCCTATTTATTATGTCTTACCTTGTTTTGCCATGATATCGGTATACCTGCCATATTACCATGGGTCAATACCACATGTTAATTTTTTTGTCGTCCTTTAAGGGATTAGCCCTTTTTGATGTCTAACTTGTTTACCATGAATATTTCCCTGAACCTTCCATTATACCATGAGGTCAATTTTGAACCCACGTATACTTTGATGTCTTATGATGGTTCCCAATCACCGTAAGAATTACCTTGGGATGTTCTAATTAGTGTTCTATTGAGTATTAGATGAGGCCAGGGTGAGCGCCAGGTGAAGTGCCAAGTGAAGTGCCAATGAGTGCAATGAGTGCCAAGGAGTGCAAGTGAGTGCCCATGAGTGTCAATAAAAAAAAAAAAAAAATAAAAAAAAAAAAAAAAAAAAAAAAAAAAAAAAAAAAAAAAAAAAACAAAAATAAAAAAAAAAAAAAAAAAAAAAATGTCGAGTGCCACATGTGCCAGTGATGCCAACATAGTGCCAACGCAGTGCCACTATTTCAAAGCCTCTTTCTAGCTCCCCTGAACCTAGAATAGCTCTAATAGGGGTCTACCCTATGTAATAACGGTATGAGGATTCGAATTGGTGATAGATTACAAGTGCTAGGATGCTCGTACTATGAGCTTAGTCTTTTTCTAACACTTATACCCACTTATACACTACGACCACTAATAATCACACATGACACTATATAAGCACTACACACTCTCCCATAGACCCAACTTACATTATAAAACTTATAGCACTTACACGCAACAACCCACACAAATAGCACTATTACACTCACCACAACGATATTTTGATGCCCCAACTTTGATGCTCCAACTTTGATGCCCCAGCATAAATTCTCATCACATTGCAGGCCTCAAACTTTGAAGGTTCATTCTTATGACTCATCTTTATATCGTCATCTTTAGATCTATAATTGATAGATTTCATCTTTTGATGAAATCTTCTTGATGGTCATCATCTACCCACATCATAGAGACAGAGTTAATACTTAATAGTCTTCCCCGGGTTCATAAGTAGAGACCACCAGGCGCCGATCGCGCCCTGCGCCAAAAGACAACCAACCCTCACATCGCAGTGCGACCCGCGCTCCCCGCCCGCCGCTCCCGTCCGCCGCGTGCGCCCGCAGCCGCAATTTCCGCGTTACCCGCCCGCCGCGTCGCCCGCAGGGCGCCAAATATTCCTGCGGGGAAAGGAAAAATATAAGTTACTATAAGTCATTCATTTTTATTTCAAACTTAAACATTTTCAAAGAATTTCTTTTCAAATTATACTATTGATTCATTCATTTATAATTTTCATACTTAAACATTTTTGTTAAAAACATTTTCGCGAACCTAAAACTGTGTAACCATACAGACCTATGATGTTAACATATTATTACTAACATTATTTTACCTTAATACTTTTTAATGTAATATTTTTAATTATAATTTTAAAAATCTTGTATGTAAGAAGAAAAAATCCAGAGTGTCTGATATATAATCATTTTATTTTACTACAATTGAACGAAATTTTACTAAAACATAACATTACATACCTTTAAAAGCAGTAAATCAGTAAACAATAGAGTGTTACTACAGCACTGGGATTAGATATGCTTTTGTTTTAACTGCTTTACTGCTTTTAACTCATGTTTACTGCTTAAACTCACTGCTTTACTGCTTTAACTCACATACATGTACATACCTTAACAGCAGTAAATCCAGGTAAAACCAAATAGAGTGTACCTAACACCTAGGGGAAGTTAGTATGCTGTTTGTTTTACTGCTTATGCTTTAACTCCTACCTTCTGCTTTACTGCTTTACTTTCTGCTTTACTGCTTAAACTTTCTGCTTTACTGCTTAACTTTACTGCTTTACTGTTTTAACTTGCTGCTTATGTTTTAATCATATATTATTAAACATATGTTTTTATTTTGTTTTAATACTTTTTATGTTTATTTGTATTACACTTTTATATATTTGTATATTAATTTCTTATTATTTTAATATTTATTTTTTTATATCTATTTTTTAGTAATCTATTATTTATCTATTTATTAAAAAGAAGAAAAATGTGCTGGGTTATTTACTCGAGCCTATTTTAGTTTTATTAGAACACACATTCACAGACACTTATACACACATTCACAATGACACTTACATTTTAGCCATAGACACTTACATATACACTTATACACACACACACATCACATACACACACAAACCACAACACACACCACACACACACACACACACACCACACACACACAGATTACTTACACTCACACACAATTACTTACACTCACGGCACAGATTTACTTACACCGCGATTATTTAAACTTACGTATAATTACTAAAACATTTTATGTTTTAATTAACATTTTATGTTTTAATTACTCATTCAAATATAACTAATATTCAAAGTTTCTTAAAAACTTCTATAATAATCAATCATTATCTTTGAACAAAAAATTTATTATTATGTTAATACTTTTGTTTATAAATTTTATAACTATCAAAATTCAAAAACTGCAACTAAAATTTTAAATTTTATTAAAAATTAATAATTTTACGTACCTTAAAGCAATAAATCCGTAAATCAGTAGCAAGCCCCTAGCACCCTTCTACACCAAGCTATCACTTATTTCTATTGACTTACTCTTTACATCATCTTTAGCATAGTAATAAGATAATAAAAATAACAAAATAATTTTCTCTGCTAACATAACATTTATTTATTAAAATCAATCTTTTTAATTTCTATTTTAAAAATAACATTATCACTTACAATTATATTATTCGCTCGATGTTAACTAAAAATATTTCAAAGTTTTTAAATAAGTTCGGATTTTCTTTATTATTATTATTGATTATCTATGCTTAATTGTTCACCTTTGTAATACAACAACCCACTCCTTTACAATACGAAAAACTGACCTCTCTCTGTTAAATGTGTTGAAATAACTACTTCAGCCAAATATTAAAGATAAACCTTTTTTTACCCCGGGGCGATTTAGACCTTAATTCAGCGTCAAAATATATTTCAAGCTACCTTTTTTCGTAAAATGTAGTCAATAACTACGCTTAGGCCTAAAATTAGCCTAATTTAGACAAGCCTTATTGTATCCACTCTGATTTAAGCCTAATACAGGTCAAAAGGTAATTCCAATATAGACAATTCTTGAAATCAATTTATTATTATTTTATAAAATATATTCCAAACTGAAACATGCTGGATCGTTAAGATCCTTTAAGCAGGTAAGAAGTAAATGTTACCTTCTTGGATGACTGATAATCCTTATCTCTATATTACCTCGTATTGATTGGTCGAGAATTATTTTTATCGCTTATTTTTTATTATGACAAAACATGTTTTTTCATATCCTAACCCTATCTTGAATGATAAAAAATAATATGGAGGATGCTGTTAGATCCAAATCATTTTTAAAATCATACTCGTTTTGCTCTTAAGACGGTGCAACAATTCTTGGTTTTTAATAAAAGATGATTATTTTCACCTAAGTGTATTATCATAACCACCTAACAGTATACTCAAACAGAATATCCATTGAGAAAATCAAGATCCAGAATAGTGTTTCATTTTATATAAAAGAAAACCCGAAGGATTTGAATTTTTCCAAGTGTGCTACCCGATCACCCTGTTATAATACAAGCGTATTTTCGTGATCCATGATGAAATTACTTTTATATGTAATCACCACAGAAGAGTGGCTTTACAGAATACTTAAACAAGCTCAGCTTAAAACTGACGAAAATAGTTAATTAGCCTGTGGAAGAAACATCGATAAAGCAATTACTCTATCATTTTATAAACATCAAAACATAATCATTTGAAGTTAGATTATGGGAGAGGAATAATGAAACAGCAGTATTTGACCTACGATCAATTTGATTCTACATTCAGGCCTAGCGCAGATGCAAATAATATGTTAAGAGGTACGTAAGCGTAATGTTATACAGATGAAGAAAACATTATGTTATCAATTACGTAACCGTAATTCATAACATTTTATACCAAGAATACTACGCATTTAAGAAAAACCTGATTGATGATCCTACTCATCATCGAACGCTTCCTAAGTTCTATAGACGTACAGAAATTGCATTTATCACTTAGAAAACAATGCAGAAAGTATTTATGCTGTGACCCCGAATGATAAATTATACTATGATATCTGAGCGAGAACTTTTTACGTATGTGTTAATGAGTTGTCATAATGAACACGAACTATATCATCGATAATGATATAAATGATTGGCATTTGCAAAGATTTAGAGAAATTTAATATAAAATAATCATAAACATTATGTGTAAATGTAGTCGAGTGTTAATATATAATAATGTATCTGTCGATTATATTAGATTTGAAACCTTAATATAAAATCATTGGTATATATTTAATTTGCTCTTAATATAATATATATATATATATATATATAAATATATATATAATATATATATAATATATATATTATATATATATAATATATATATTATATTTATATATAATTATTATATATATATATATATAATATATATATATAAGTATATATATATATAACATATATATATTGATAAGTATATATATAAATTTATCAATAGTATATATATATATATATATATATATATTATATATATATTATAATAATATATATATTATATATATATATATATATAAGACCAAATTAAATATATACATATGATTTGTATTATAGTTCACGATTAGAAGTATAATACGAGGATATTATTATATTAATAACACTATCCACATACATTTTACACATAATGTTATGATTATTTTATATTAAAATCTCTAAACTTTGCAAATATGCCAACATTTATAGTCATATCGCATATATAGTTTCGGTCTCAGTAATACACTCAGTAACACATACGTAAAAAGTCCCGCTCCAGATAATCATAGTATATTTAATTCGGGGTCACGTGGCATACAATACTTTTGCCATTGTTTTATAGTAGATAATGAGATTCTGGTACTCCTTAGAACTTAAGAAGCGATCGATATGTGCGTAGATCATCAATCAAGTTTTCTTAAATGCTAGTCTATTCTTGAGTATAAACATGTAATGAATTAACGTACGTAATTAATAACATTTAATGTCTGTCTATCTGTATTAACATTCGCTTACGTACCTCTAACATATAGCTGCGTTAGGTCTGAAATGTAGAATCCAAATGATGTAGGTTCAAATACTGCTGTTTCATTATTCCTCTCCCATAATCTAACTTCAAACTGATTATGTTTTGATGTTTATAAAATTAGAGTAAGTTGCTTATCGCTGGTTTCTTCGCACAGGCTAAAAACTGTTTCGTCAGTTTAAAGCTGAGCTTGCGTTTAAAAGAATTCTGTAAGCCAACTCTTCATTTTGATTACATTAATTACAAAGTAATCATCTGGACTCACGGAAAATACGCTTGCGTATTAAACAGGTGATCGGCATTAGCCACATTGAAAAATTCAAATCATCGGTTTTCTATTTACATATATTAAATGGAAATTTATGAAAAAAAAACCCCCTTTACCTTTTTTTTTCTGGGGATCTTGATTTCCCACTGGATAATGTTTTGTATTGAGGTATACATGTTAAGGTGGTTCATGATCCACTTATGAAAAGTAGAACACTTTTTATTAACAAAACCAGAGAACTTGTGCACCCTTAAGAGCCAAAACGAGTATGAATTTAAAATGAGTTTGGGTCTAAAACACGCATCTCCAATATAATTTTCAATCCTAATCACAGATAAGGTTCAGGATATGAAAAACATGTTTTTCATACTTAAACCAAAAGCGATAAAAATAATTTCGACCATCAATCAGGTCATATAGAATAAGTATTACTCTCCACTCACAAGAAAGTAAACATCCTTCTTACCTGATAAAGAGCTTACCATCCGCATGTTTTCAGTTTAGAATATATTTTATAAAATATAATAACATTGATTCTCATTCTTTCTATACTGAATTACCCTTTGACGGCGATTAGCTTAGAATCAACGTGAGCATACAAAAAGGAATTGTCCCTAAATTTAGCCTAAATTGAGGCCTAACGTAGTTATTGCACCACATTATACAGAAAAAGGTCAGTTTGAAATATATATTTTACCGAAATTAGGTCTAAACCCCCGAGGTACAAAAAGGTTTATCCTAAATATAGACCTGAGAAGTATGTTATTTCAACACATTTACAGAGAGAGTCAGTCGTATCCTGTAAGATGCGGTGTTTGTTTTCGCCGTATGGAATAATGTAAATGTACATAGATAATAATAATAATAATAAAGAAAAATCCGAATTATTTTAAAAAAACTTTAAATAGTTTTACCTCTGAACAAGAAGCGAATAATATAAATGTAAGTTAATAATTGTTATTTTTAAATAAAACTTAAAAGATTTTAATAAATAAAGTTTTAAGCAGAGAAGAACTTATTTGTTATTTTTATACTTATTACATGGCTAAATATGAGTAACAGCAGTAAGTCAACTAGAACATACGTGGCATAGCGCTTGGATCTGAGAGGGTGCTGCGGCTTGCTCCTACTGATTTACTGATTTTATTGCTTTAAGGTACGTATAAAGTATATGTTTTTAATAAAGTTTCATAAAATTTTAGTAAAAGTTATTTTTAAAACTTTATAGTTATAAAATTTATAAACAAAAGCAACAACAGTTAATATATGAAAACGAGAAAGAAATCTAAATAGTGTGGTTATTAGGAAGTTTCAAAACTTTGAAATAATTTTAGTTAAATAGGAAAGATCATTTTATACTTTCTTGTTTTTTATACTTACAAATGTTTTAAAAACAAGTTATACATCTATATAGGAAGTAAATCTGTGTGTGACTGTAAGTAAAGCTGTGAGTGTAAGTAAATCTGTGTGTGAGTATAAGTAAATCTGTGTGTGTTGTGTGTGGTGTGTGGTGGTGGTAGTTTGTGGGTGTGATGTGTGTTAAGATGTAAATTAATTGTCTTTGGCTATAAGGTAGAGTGTCATAGTGAATGTGATGTAATAAGTGTCATAGTGAAATGGTGCTTCTAAATTAATAAATAACAATAGCATGAAGAAATAAGAAACTAAGTAGTAATAATAAAAAAAAATAAATAATAAAAAAATAGAAATAATAAAGAATAATAATAAAAATAAAATAATAAAATATAAAAATAATAAGAAAAATAAATAAATAATAATAAAGTAAATAAAGAGAAACAAAAACAAAATAAAAAACTAATTGATAAAAAATATTGAGTTAAAACAGTAAAGCCGAAAGTTAAAACAGTAAAGCAGAAAGTTAAAGCAGTAAAGCAGAAAGTTAAAGCAGTAAAGCAGAAAAGTTAAAGCAGTAAAGCAGAAAGTTTAAGCAGTAAAGCAGTCAACAAAAGCAGATAACCCGCCTAGGTTAGTAACACCTCTATTGTTTACGCTGTTACTGCTTAAGTATTAATGTATGTGAGTTAAAGCAGTAAAGCAGTGAGTATTCTTTGTTCAAAGATAATGATTGATTTATTATAGAATGTAAAACAGAATAGCATACTAATCCCCCCTAGCGGTGTAGGGTAACACCTCTATGTTTTACTGAATTTACTCTTAGTTATGTAATGTAATGTTTAGTAAAAGTCGTTACAATTGTATGTAAATAAAATGAAATCTATATATCAAAGACACTCTGGATTTTTGTCTGGCTCTTACTACAATTTAAAATTCATATAAATTAAAAGTATTAATTAAAAAAGTATTTAAGTAAAAAATAATGTTAATAATAATATCTGTATAATAAGGTCTTATTGGTATACATTAGGGTCGCAGAAAAATGTTTTTAAAAAAATTTAAGTATGAAATTAAAAAATGAATTGACTCATAGGTATATTGAAAAAAATTCTTGAAATAGACTTAATTTAATATAAAAATGATGATACTATATGGAGGGTATTACATATTTTTCATTCCCGCAGAAATATTGCGCCTGCGGGCACGCGGCGGGCGTGTACGCGGAAAAATTGCGCCTGCTCTTTCGCGGGCGGATGACGCGGCGTGCGGGACGCGGCGGGGCGGTCGACACCTGCGTTGTTTTCTTTGCGCGGAGGGCATGCCGGGCGCCCGTGGTGCGTCCACTTATTGAACCCGGGAAGACATATATTAACTCTTTCTACTGATGGGTGTAGAGATATCCATCAAAGAAATGTCATCAAAGTATTGAACATCAATAGTAGGAATGCTACAAAGATGACGTCAGTCAGAAGATGGATGTCATCAAAGAATGAATTTAGAAGTTGAGGGCATCAATGCTTAGACATGTTGCTGGCGTTCGCATCATAATGTTGAGCATCAATAAGTTAGGGCATTCAGAAATTATCGAGTTGTGAGTTTGTTTAAGTGTATTCTGCTGTGGTGTGAGTGTAAGTGTATATGGTTTAATGAAAGTGTCTATGGGGAGGAGTGTAAGTGTCTTATAAGTTCATAGTGTGTAATCAAGTGTCGTTAGGTATAAGTGTATAAGTTTGAAAAGATCCTACTCATAGTAGGAAGGCATACTATGCGAACTGGTGTAATAATTACACTCAATTCGATCCTGAGACTTATTTAGCCTAGGTTAGACACCCATATTTATTGGCAGTATTCTAGGTCAGTGGCTAGAAAGCTGTTTGAAAAAAAGTGGCACTTCTTGGCACTATGTGGCACTCACTTGCACTATGTGGCACTCACTTAGCACTCTCATTGGCACTCACTAGGCACTCATTGCACTCATGTGCGTACTCCTTGCAGTTCACCTGAGCGCTCACTCTGTCACTTTGCATCTAATATCATAGAACACTGTAATGAACATCCCAAGGATACTTCTTGACGGTAGATTGAACCATCAAAGAGCATCAAGTAGCGTGGTCAGAATATTGAAGCCCATGGATAGCTAGTTTGCTTGAATTGTTTAAGGACGAAAATATCATGTCAATACATAAGACGTAGACATCAAGAAGAAGGGCTAAGTCTCCTAAGTGAAGACAAAAAGAATGTATCCTGGTCAATGATGTTTACCATGGGTAGTAGTGGCAAGTTTAGAATATGTCTCTATAGATTAATCTGATGGTCACGAACGAAGTAAAGACATCAAAAAATAGGGCTAAGCCCTAAAGGAAGCCAAAAATTACCGTGGGATTCCAATTTGACCCATAGAGATATATCGTAAGGTAAAGCCGAAATATCATGGATCAAACAAGGTAAAGACGTCAAAAAGGAAGATCAAAAAATTACCGTGGCGCCAAAAATTGACCCATGAGAATACAAAGGTGTGAAAAAATTACCGTGGTCAAAAAATGACCCATGAAGACAAAGGTGGTCGAAATTCACTGGGCAAAACAAGGAAGACATCAAAAAATTGACGGCTAAGCCCTCTATAAGAAGATTCTAAGAGAGAGGTAGGCGGTGCCAAAATAACCCATGGAATACCAAAGGTGTATGTAAATTTACCGGGCAATAAAATGACCCAGAAGATACCAATTGGGTCTTGTTCGATAAATGTCAGCCGTGCGGTCAAGAGAAAATGACCCAGTGTGAATACAAAGGTACAAAATTACCGTGGGGCCAAAATTGACCCACGGTGACCAAAAATTAACCGTAGGCAAAAATGACCCATGGAGGATCAAAGGGTTGGTCGAAAATTGCCGTGCAAAATTTGACCCATGGAAGACCAAAGGGTAGCCAAAAATTACTCGTGGGCAAAACTCTTGACTCCATGGAAGACTGCAAAAGTAGCTAAAATTACCGGTGGTCCAAGAAATGCCCATGGAAGATCAAAGGGTATTGGTCGACAATATCATGGGCAAACAAGGGGGAAGTAACGACATCAAAAATGCTAAGGCCCCTAAAGGTTAGCCAAAAATTACCTGGGCAAGAAATGCCACGATCGAAAAAATATAGGCGTAAAATAGGGTAATACGTACAAACGTTGGCGACGCAACCGTTTGCGCAACCTTCTTCGAAGGTTTGCAAAAAAAATTATTTGTTCGAAAAATATTGTTGTTGTGCCAAAAAAATTTGGTTCTCAAAAAATTTGCGCTTTCTCAAAAAATTTAGTTATAAAATTGGGTCTCAAAAAATAGGGTCTCAAAAAATTAGGGTTCGCAAAAAATTGTTCTCGAGAAAAAATTAGTTCTCAAAAAATCGACTTCCCCTAAAAGGACAAGGGCAGGTAAAATTTCCCAAAAAAATGTAAAAAGGCCAAAAAGTAAAGCGCAAAAACATTGGACTGCCAAAAAGTCATAGGCCAAAAGAGTCAAAGTCAGGTAAAAATCGGAGCTCAAAAAGTGTCAAAAAGTGCCGGGTCGATTTACGATGCAACAATCCGCCGTGCTACTACTATGTCCGTACCACGAGGAAGTCGATTTTGGGATGATGGAGGATAGCTAGCAATAATTATATATATATAATAAACAAAAAGAAATCAAAACATACCCAATGCGCTAAACAGAAGAAGTTCCGTATATATATATATATATAGTATATAAGAGTAGATATATTATTAATATAGGATATATATTATTATATATATATAGTATATAATATATATATATATATTAATATATATTATAAATATATATATATATATATAGTTATTATATATAAGTAAAGAGTATATATATTATTATTAAAATAAGTCTTTCGACTTTCTATTGTCTGTATATCCGAAATATATATCGATACCGATATCTATCGACATCGATATATATATATAATATACTATTATATATATATATATTATATATATATATATTATAGTATATATATAGTATATATATATATGAGTATATATATATAAGTGATATGTATATATAATATTGATTAGTGTTGATTATATCTGTATATATAATATATTATATTCAGCCTCTAGAAGAGCCCACAATCAATATCAAAAACTAAACATGCTTACCGGAAGAATACATTGCATGAATGCTGGTACAATAATAGCCGAAAAATGGTAATATATATATATATATATGTTAATAATGTTAAATATTAGTAGAAAGCCTGTTTAGAGACTTTTTATACGTTTAGTGGTCGTTAAAATAAATAGACTTTCTGGGTAAATTTTGGGTGTTTGTTTTGTTCTTAACTAAGTATACCCCAAGGTAGACCGCACATGCAGGAGTCGTGTCTCTCGGCTCTTCGTGGAACTACGGGGTTGAGATTCCCCTCGTGGGAGGGTCTCGGAACCCCCGCTCTTTGGTATTTGGGTTGTCGCGGGGTTTCCTACGCCCTCCGCCTACTGTTATTGGAAAAACGTCGCCCCTGTGTTCCCCGTCGCGAGCGCCCTAAATTGCCGTGTAATACCTTTACAAAATAAGTAGTAGTATATCTCCTCTCGGCTCCGAGCTCCCTGCCCCCCCAAAAAAAAAGAATTTTATGTTGTTTTTTTTATTTTGTTAATTTGCCTAACCAAAAATTTACAAGATTCCAAATAATGATTTCGTTTCCCTTGTAGCTATGTACGTTATTTTGACATATGTAATTGTGGCTTTCTAGATGCTGGCTGGCATTATCATATATACATTAAACCGAATTAAATTAATCCAATCCTATAAACTTTGTCACTAACATCATAATAGGTACTATACCCTTCGTAACTGTTCGTGATGTTAAAAAGTACATATTAAAAGGGCATCAGTGTAATAAATCTAAATTTGAGAAGAAAAAAAATATTTGGGAGAAGCAGTATACTTCGAGCCTCCAATGCTTTACTAGTAACAACAACTATTAAACTTTCTCCTACTTTGTAATTTCACCATTTCTTGTACACTTTCTACAAACTTTTAGTCTAGTAATCCAAACTAAAATGGTGTGCAGAGCATGCTACACAGTAGTATATCATCTCACAAATTAGAAATAAATCCTCATAATTCATAATTATTCAGGAAGAATTGAACAGAATATTATCGCGCAACCTCACACTAAAACGGAGTAAAAAACAATATTTTCAGATGACCTTCAAATTTAGTATAGGTACATGTAGTATTGAAAATGTTGTTTCAATGTAAGTACCGCAGATGGAAGAAAGATCCATGCTTGGTAGGATAGTATATTTATATATAGGTATATAAGAGTATATATATATATGAGTAGAGTATAGTAGTAATAGTATTATATTATTGAGACGATATAGATATATAGGTATATATAGTATTATATAGTGATATAGTAATTTTCTATGAATAAATTTAGATTCTCGGTATCTTGGGTATAATCGATACACATATATCGAAAATCGATTTTAAAACTTAAATACCTATAGGTCTGAAAGAAACTTAAAGTATACCATATATATATATATTATACTATATATATATATATAGTATATAATATATATATATAGTATATATATATATAATAATATATATATATATACTATATATATATATATATATATATAATATAATATATATAATAATGTATAATATATATAATAATATATATATATACTGTATACTATAGATACTAATATATATATATAATTTAAATGAAGGCGCATGTCGATTATCCTTCCAGTTACCTCAAGCAATTTTTTTATAAATCTACATAATCTGAATAAAATCTTGAAAGATCTCTTGTTGCCACATGCGTTTTTTTTTTTTTTTTTTTTTTTTTTTAATACAATTTTTTAAAATTAATAATATGAAAATAAATACATATTATATATACGTAAAGTAAAAAGGTTGTTGACAGTTAGGTAGTTTATAAATATATCTAAGACGTTATATATAAGTAAGTTAGAAGTATGAGTTTGTTAATGTTACATAGTATTTGAATCTGCTGTTTTATCTTTTTTTAAATGATTTTAGGGTGTGGAGTGCTGTAATTAATAAAGTTCGATGGTTGACGCTTTAGCATTCACTCGAATTGTATGAATTGTATTCCGAAATTACATACATTGTCGGAAAGTTTATTTGGGGTTGGAGGCGATAATTCGACAATTATCGCTCTTATGAGTATATAGGTAGGAGGATATAGTAGGTAGGTATAGGTATAGATGATTATATTAGGGGGTAGGTTATATAGGTTATGATGATGATATGTAGTATATATATTAGTATATAGTTATATGTAGTATATATAATAATATAGGGTATTATAGTATGGTAAATATGTAGTATAGTATAGTATAGGGGATAGTATGTAGGTAGGGTAGTAGTGTAGTGATATATATATATTGCAGATTTCTGTATAGATAAGCAGGCAATAAGAAAGTACGGGTGAAAAGTAAATCGATACTTAAGTAATGTTGCTAGAGGATTATAAGTGAACTTACTTGCTTAGTATCATTATTTTTAAAAAATGTTCATGTGGTTAAATAAAAGTCTATTTTTTATCTCACTCATTTCAACCCTATATTAGGTATATGTATTATAGTTATATAGTAGTATAGTATATATAGGTAGTATATATTAGTATATTATATGTTATAGAGGTTGAGTATGATAGGTTATAGTATACGTAGTATATAGGTATTAGGATATATTAGTAGATATTAGTAATAGTATAGTATATAGTAGTAGGGGTATATATAGTATTAAAGCCCTTTATGTTTTAAAGACTTCGTCAGTTTTGATTTTTTTTTTGTTTGTAAATTATTATGGGGGTGGGGGTGTGGGGGGGGGGGGCCGTGTTGTGGGGG
>JABUQX010107056.1:0-17500 GCA_015478945.1 Trachelipus rathkii | reverse complement strand
TGAGACAGGAAAAAGAAGTGAGGACATAAGGAGAGAATTGAGAATTGACTCTGTGAATGAACAATTACAAAAGAAGCAGCTACGATGGTATGGGCTTTGAAAAGAATGGAGAGGAGAGCGAAGACTGAAAAGAATCTGAATGAGGCCCGCAGGCCAAAGATTTCGGATGACCTAGGAAAAGATGTGATGCAGTGGAGGAAGCAGTAAGCGACAGAGAACAACGATGGAAGAGGTGGAAGACAGCAGAATTTAGAAAGACAGAGGGATCTGGAGAGCGTTCTGTAGAGGCGTCACCTGACAGATTTTGAAAGTCTACCAGAAGGGATGGTGAATAAGGTGTATATAATAAGAAAGGTAGTAAGGATTATTTGTCAGATTATTCGTCAGTTAGCTAAACATCTCTGTTCAAAAAGTTTTAGAAGAGTGACTGAAAGGTCATATAGAGAAATATTGGAAGATAAATATTGTATGGTTCCCAGCATGGTTTTAGAAAGGGTAGGTCATGTCAGACAAATCTTTAATAATTTAGGAACACATACTGACTGCAATGACTGAAGAAATCCAGTTGATATTATATATTTAGACTTCAGCAAAGCTTTTGATAAGGTTCCCCACATAAGGCTGATGAAGTTATTGTGGAATGGTACATGGTTGGATTAAAGTGGTTATAGAATAGAAAACAGTATGCACAACTAAATGGCAATAAGTCATCATGGGAAATTTAGTGAAGAGTGGTGTCCCACAGGGTTCAGTGCTGAGGCTACTATTGTTCCTCATTTACCGTATATAAATGATTTAGACAAGGGACTTAACTGTGAGGTTTCTAAGTTTGCAGATGATACCAAAGTGGTTACCTCAGCAAGGAATAGTGATGGATGTATAAAGATTCAAAATGATCTTGATAGGCTTCTTAGGTGGGCAAATAAGTGGCAAATTAATTTTAATAGTGAAAAGTGCAAGGTTCTTCACCTAGGTTACTCAAATAAAAGTTTTAATTACCATATGAATAGGGATTGGCTTGAGTCTGTGGACCAAGAAAAAGATTTAGGTGTGATTGCAAGCACTAATTTGAAAATAGCTATAGTATAATTATAAGGTAGCTGTAGTATAATTTAACTCTGATGAATATTTTAATAATCCTTTGGGGCATTAGGTATTTAATTTTATATATTAGCTTAGTTAATGTTAATGTTTACATTTTCACTAAATCAACCGTAAGTCACATATATAATTATGGGATTGGGTTGATTATTTGCATGGGGAAAATTTAAATAAAGGATGAGCCATTCACAGTAACTGGCAACTTTTATATTTTTTGACTGGGATAATCTTGATAAGCCCTTGTGGTTTCTGTCTCTATTTCCTTGTTCTTATATTCTTCCAAACTTAAATGTGAAAATAGTGAACTTAATTCACTTAAATACCATCATTAATGTAAAATTAAAAAATCAATAAAATGTTTCAATTAAAAGAAAATCATGTAAAAATTTAATAATTTTATTTAAATCATGCCAAACCTGATTAATATACAATATTTGATCTTGCACTGCAAAGGCTAGACCAGATTTAATAAATCTTTTAGTAATAGTTGAGATTAATGGATTCTAAAAAAGATCAATATTTTTTAAAAATCAATCAATATTTTGATATTGGTATGAAGCACTACTGCTGTATATCAGTAATAAAAAATTATGGTAATTATTTGAAACAGTGGAACTTGAGGAAACCAATTTTTTTTCTGATAATTATTTTTTTTAATAGGCCTATCTTTCCTCCCCATCTTAAATGATTGCCAAATATTTTTCATATATAAATATATTCCGGTATTCAATTTTTTTTTTTTTTTTAATTTTTATTATAATTTAAGTTTTGGTTATAGGTCTAAAGTCTAATCAGTTTTATTAGGTACACAGTAAATTTGTGTATACTTTATCAAACATTTCATAACCTTACTGATTTTTAAATTTTTTTTAAAAATTAATATATCATATTCATAGTAATTTCATAATCAAAATCATATTTTTTAAATATAAGTATACTTTCCAAAAAAAAAAATTTTTATTTTATTTTCAAATTATTTATAAACTTTTAAGTTTAGGTTATATTAAGTTTTATTAAGTAGACAAAGTAAATCTGTGTACACTTTAACAAAATTATCATAACCTTACAGGTTATTATTTATTTATATATATATATATATATATATATAGTATTATATATAATAAAGATATATATTATAAATTATATATATTATATATATATATATATATATATATATATATATATATACGGCAAATTTGTAGAAACTGTACTGTGACTAGTGAGGATATAGTCAACCACCTTACAAGGTGGGCGTAAAAAACAGAACCTCCTAAGTTTCCTGATCACAAACTGGTATAATAATGAAAATTAATTTGGTTAAGTTAGGTTAGGTAGGTTAGTTAGATTAGGTTATGTTTGATTATGGTTGAGGTTAGGTTAGGTTAGGTTAAGTTAGGTACCTCGGTAGTCACAGATACAGTTCTACAATTTGCCATATATTACCGTATATATATACCGTAGTAATATATATATATATATATATATATATATATATACTATATATATATATATATATATATATTATATTATATATATATATATATATATATATATATATATATATAATTTAATTTTTAATATTTAACTTTAATTTCTTCTACCTATGAAGTTCTAATATTGAAATAAACTGTTCTATTTTAGTTTTACAAATTAAAAATGTGTTCATAAAAGATTTGGCAAGTTGCTTCATGGAAAACTAAAAGAATATATATTTTTTTTAAAATGGTGATTTCTTCAGGTTTCGCTATTCCAAACAATTACTAGCATTTACAGATAAGTTCTGTATTTGCAATTATTAGGTATAAATTAAAAGGTGAATATTACTTGGCTTTTAGTTTTTCACCTTTAATTTTAATAATTGATGGAAAACTAAATTTGTCTTTTTTTTTTTTTTTTAAGCCGAAGCAAGCTGATCGAAAATTAATGCTCCGGTGCTTTCCATAGCCAGGCTGCCCAGAAATTATAGCGCCATAAGGTAAAATTTTCACAGGCTCCACATGCCTGTTAAGTCTATATTATTGATTTACATTTTATAACTTTTTCACGTTCTTTAGTCCACCTAGTCTTATACTTTATTTTACAATAATTCCGATAAGACTGTTTAATGTGAATCATTTACAAAACAGCCAGCAATTTTTACCAACTGTGAACTGTTCAACTGTCACCAATGCCAAATCACCAACTTTAGAAATATCATGGCTCAAAAAAGCGTAACATCATAGCCACCCTCTCATTTTTCTATTTCTTTAATTTTAAATACTCATACCAAAATTTACTTTAATTAAAATTTTATTAAGTGGTACCGATGTAAAGGCTATGCCACGACCTTTTATAAATAAATAAATAACTACGATTTTTAAACTATCATCTTAATGGCATAAGAACTGCAATCTTCCGGAAGTAGTTCAGTTTAAGTATACAAGAATGATTTTAGGTTTTGAAATGAGGGTAACCAAAGATTGGGTAACGATATGAGATTGAAGAAACTAGGCCTATTTTCATGAAAAAAAAAGTTCATAAAGGAAATATAATTCAGATTTATAATTTTTCCCCCTCTTGGCATTGTTGGAGAGAGTAAACCCTTCATTCTAGAAATAGATCATGATAGGGAAAATATAAACCATAATAGGAAAATTAAAATGAAACAATATATCCCTAAAATAAAAGGCATTTTGTCTAGATATAAGAAAATACAATACTACTATATTTTGTAGTCTACAGTTGTGCTTACTTTATAGTATGTAATCTACATAACATTTGTGCTTACTGTTTGTAAATCCTAGTTTTTAACCTTTCCTTTTAAAACTATTTTTTTGCTGCGAAACAAATTTTTAGGATTTGAAAGTTTATGTTTTAAATTATTCTAAACAGATTTACTATAGTTTACAGTATACTATAGTTTACAGTATACTAAAGTTTAAATATTATATGTAGACCACGCACGACGAAATTAGCAGACAACAGTCTAAAGTAGCACCGAAAATACTGTTTTATCAATCGAGTAGTTAAGATATTTTTAATGATTAAACATTCCATTTGCATTAATATCCTTTTATTTTATTTTTCCTTCTTGAATGTAGTTGTAACCATAGTATCGTTGTGATTTAAAAGAATAATAATAATAAAAAATTAAGTGTGGATTATGGTGTAAAAGAAAAATACATGATAAATTATTTATTTTATTTTTTATTCTTGAATGTAGTTGTATCCATAGTATAATCCTAATATAAATATAATTAAAATTATAGTACTTCAATCCAATGTTATAATTTTTGAACAATTTTGTGTGTGTTTGTGCTGTGTACCTTTCGTGGGAAAATTTCCCTCAAAAAAGTGAAACAAAGCATAAAAAAAATATTAGGAATTTTCCTCTAAAATTTAGTACCAAGAGAAAATACTAAAATAAATTTGTGATTATAAAAAAAAACATTTGTTATATTCAGAGTAGTTTTATATAAGTTTCTTTTTGGCGGGAAATTTTCCCGCGAAAAGTACAGTGAAAACTGAAAACACACATAAGATCACAAGCTGGTCCGAAAATTATAACATTGGATTGAGGTACTATAATTTAATTATATTTATACTATAGTATACTAGTGATGTAAAAACAACAATAATAATAATAATAATAATAATAATTCAATAATACATAATAATAATGAATAATATACTACACTGAATATAGAAGTCAAAAATGCGTAACTAATATAAATAATGTTAATCTAGATACCAAAGAACATTCCCAGATAATAATTATCATAAATAATTAATAATCAAAATTAATATTAATAATAAATCAATAATAATAATAATCAATTAATAATAATAAATAACAATACATAAAATAATACATAATAATAACGAAAAATAATAATAAATAATAATAATAATAATAATAATAATAATAATAATAATAATAATAATAATAATAATAATAATAATAATAATAATAATAATAATAATAATAAATAACAATAAACAAAAAATAAAGAAAAAGAAAAACAACTGGTACATCATGGTGACTTCGTGGTAGGCAACAAATAATAGAGACAATACATTCCGGAATAATAGATAATATACCTAGATAATAAATAATAAATAATAAACAAACTAGCATATAATATATATATTCAAATAATAATAAGAGATATATTAAATAATAATAAATCAATAACTAATAAATCCAAATAACAATACATCAAAAAAATCAAGATCAGTCAGTATCCAAAGAGATAACATAATATAATAAAATCAATTAAATTAATGAAATTTCACATAACAAGTCAATGGACATAATATCACTAAAATAATACATCTAACCATCACATTAATATAAATATAACACATTAATAAAAAATTAATGAATTTAATAAAATAATCAACTTAAATACATAATTAAATCACTAAATGAACTACACTAAATAAGTTAAATCAAAATTAAATACTTAAATAATTAATAAACATAACCAGTCTAATAATAAACTAATACAATAAGATAAATAATCAATAATAATACCAATTAATAATACCAATTAATAATAAATATACAACTAATAATAAAATAATATAAATATATAAATATAATATAATAATATATGGGTAATAATAATAATAAATAATTAATCAATAATACTATGACAAATTGAAATTATATTAATAAATAAAAATTCTAAATAATTTAATAATAATAAATACATAACTATATTCTCGCCACACACGTTTCTACTGAAGGAAGAAGAAGAAGAAAGAAGTAGCATAGAAGAAGCTATATAGAATGATATTAAGATAGTATGCAAGAAGAAGTAAGAAGAATGAAGAAGAGAAGAAAGAAGAAGCCACCAGAAGACAGGAAAAAGAAGAAACAGGAAGAAGAAGAAGATAAGAAGAAGCAAGAAGAAGAAGAAGAGAAGGAGTAAGAAGAGGAAAGGAAGAGAAGAAGAAGCAACAAGAGGAGGGAATTATGAAAAATTAAAAGGTTCAAGAATTTTTCATAAGAATCTACTAGAATAAGTTAATGCAGAAGAATAGGATTACATAATTAATGTTATAAAATAATAATAATAATAATAATAATAATAATCAATGAGGCAAAATAATAATAACAATATCACTAATTAGGGTAATAATAATAACTAATAAAATAATTAACTAATAATAATAAGAATTAAATAATAATAATAATAAGAAGAAGAAGAAGGATTAATAATAATATAATACATAATAATAATAATAAATAATAAATAATAATATAATAAAATAATTAATAAATAATAATAATAATAATAATAATTAATAATAATAATACATAATAATAATAATAATAATAGATAATCAATAATAATAAATAATAAGAAGAAGAGAAGAGATAAGAAGAAGAAGAAGAAGAAGAAGAAGCAAGAAGAGAAGAAGAACGAAGAAGAAGGAAAGAAAAGAAGAAGAAGAAGAAGAAGAAGAAGAAGAAGAAAGAAGAGGAAGAAGAAGCAAGAAGAGAAGAAGAAGAAAAAGAAAAGAAGAAAAGAAGAAGAGAACGAAGAAGAAGAAGAGAAGAAGAAGAGAGAGAGATAGAAAGAAGAATGGAAAGAAAAATAAGTCACATAATATTAATATCAACAATAGAAAATCATATATGATTTATAATTATTTATTCCTCAATAATAATAAAAATAACAAAAAGATGAAATTTGAGTAAAAAATAAATTTTAAGAATACATAATAAAAATAATAATACATAGACAATATAAATCGAATAATAATTATTATAGTTATTCAAATCACTCATAATAATCAATAATAATAATGAATAATAATTATAAATAATAATTGATTAATAAAATAATCATAATAATCAATAATAATAATAATAATATTTAATAAAATAATCATAATAATACCAACATAATAATAATTATAATGAAATAATAATAATTGATAATAAAAATAAGTAAAATATAATTAATTCATCATCATTATAATAATAATAATAATAATAATAATACGTAATAATACCATAATAATAATAATAATAATAATAATAATAATAATAATAATAATAATAATAATAATAATAATAATAATAATAATAAGAAGAAGAAGAAGAAGAAGAAGAAGAAGAAGAAGAAGAAGAAGAAGAAGAAGAAGAAGAAGAAGAAGAAGAAGAAGAAGAATAATAATAATAATAATAATAATAATAATAATAATAACTCCTTAGATGGATCCTCCTAATAACACTTCAGAATATCATCACGGCGAATCACAAAATAAAAAAAATTTTGTGGTAAATTTTTTTTTATACAAATGCTTTTAAAAGCTGCGTAGAATTTGCAGAAATAATACTAATTTTAAATTAATATAAAATAAACTTGAAAATTTACTGAAAAATAATAAGAATAAGACTAGGTTACAAAAAAAGAATTCATGGAGCAGAGTAGAAAAATAGGTCCATGAACTTTTCGAGATTCAAATATTTTATTTTTCCTCTAGCATCGACAGTTTTGTGTTACGACGGCAGGAGGTAATTATTGGCATCTCATTTTGTATGGTGGTTACCGTTACAAAAAAAAAAAATTCTTTTTCCTTTCTTCCCCATTTTTTTATTGTTTTTATTCAGTTTTTTTATGCTTATTCTAATTTTATTTTCGTTATCTCTAGCATCGACCGATTTTGTGTTACGACTTTTAAGCCTCTTTATTGCAACTTCTCACTTGGCCTATACCTTTGTGCCATTCGTAAACACAAAAAACGGTAGATGCTAGAGAAAAATAAAAACATATTTGGAATCTGCTTAAAAAACTGAATAAAAACAAAAAAAAAGAATCAGAAAAAACAAAAAACAAAATTTTTTTTTTTGTACACGGTAACACCATACAAACAATGAGCAGTGTCAATAAATACTTCCTTCCGTCCGTAAACCACAAAAAATTGTAAATACTCTAGACATAAACAAACACAAACCTTTCTTGCTTTCATTAACAAAACTGTGAATTGAAAAATAAATAAAAAAATTAGAAACAATTATTATTTTTTTTTATTTTTTTTTTTTTTAACGGGTAAAAAAATACAAAAATTGAGATGCCCAAGAAATACTCCTGCCGTCGTAAACACAAAAACGGCGATGCGGAGAGAAAAAACTAAAAACATGATTTGAAACTCTGCATACAAAACTTCGATAATAGACCAAACAAAAAAAAATTCAGTAGAAATCTGCAGCAGATTTTCTTTTTTTTTGGTAGCGGTAACCACCCAAAATGGGATGCCAATAAATTCTTCCTGAAGAAATAACACAAACAAAGCAGTCCGATTGCCAGAGAAAAACTAAAACATATTTTGAATCTACATAAAAAACGGAATAAATAAACAAAGGACGAAATCAGAAGAAACAATTTTTTTCTGTTACATAGCTGTAATACAAACAATAAGAAGAAAGAAAACTACAGAACTACGAACTTACAGAAACACCGACTAGCAAAAGACTTTACAAGTCCACATCAGGCTAGTCTGAGGAAGATTTTGAGTTACCGCCGCTAGAGAACGTTATAATTAACCTTCTAAACGGTGAAACCCCAAAAACTGTTATTACCAAAATATCTATTGAGTGTGATCGATGAATGTCACCGCTTATGAATGTTAGAAATAACCTCTAAGTGGCGTGGATATTCAAAACTTTATTAGCAAATTATACGATCAGTCGTATGATCGATGAGGTCACCTGACTTAGATACACTAGAAAATAAACCCTTCTAATGCGCTGGACATCAAAACTTTATTTACAAATGGTAAAGACTGATAGTTTTTAGATCCGATGAGGTCACCGCTTAGAACGTTAGAACATTAACCCTCTAAGTGTGGACATCAAAATGTATAACTTACAAAATATTATGATAATGTGATCGATGGATGTCAGCCTGCAAGAACCGCTTAGAAATAACCCTACTAAGCGGCTGAACATCAAAAGCTGTTATTACAAATTAGATGACTAGGGTGATTCACTGCCGGACCACCCGATTTCGAGTGCATAGAACAGCGGAAATAACATTGGCGGTAAATTTACCTCTAAGGGCGTAAACAATTAAAACCTGTCATTATAGAGTTTGTTGCGCCCAAAATTCCTTTTAAGACTGTTGACCTTTTTAACCACTTTTATATCAATATGATATCCTCAATAGAGTTGCGTGTGATTTCACCTTATCTAGTCTATCGTTTTAATAAAATTTAGAGATTCTTCGGTATGTGTTGCAAGTTCATAGACCAATTTCCTATCAAGTGTTATTCTACTTCTTTTTGATAATAAAATCCGATGGTCATACCGCTGTTCATATTCATCAAGAGAGACTTAGTTCCACTTTGCTCAATTATATCGTAAGCTGAAGAAATTCATTATTTTCGTGCCATTTTGCTATATATTGAGTTATGATATATCGTTTAATTGCACCAACAGTTTATGCCCATGTACATTCTGTGTACATCGTTAAAAATCATATCTTCTAAAGAGCTGCCTGTAATCGATATTTTCAATTTTATTTCAGTATTTTGAAGACTTCTATTCAATTTTCCTCTCAATCTTCTGGTCTCTAAAGAAATGTATATTAAATTCGCGTAGTCGTTGCTCGTATGATTTAGCCTCTCCAACTTCAGGATCAATTAGTTGCCTTCTTTGAATCTTAATCTAATTTGTTTCTATGTCTTTTTTGAGGTATGACCCAAAAAACTGCACTGCGTAGTTCCACTCATTATTCCCTAGAATACTAGATGAGGAATAATTATATTCAGGATTATTATACTTCGAAGTTTCTGGCAATAAATGCCTAGAGCTTTCTATGTGTGCTTTTTCTAACAGTTGCAGTCAATCATGGCTGATCCTCGCCAAACTTTAAAATCCTTATTAATATAATACCTCCTGAGTCCTTTTCCCACCTGACTACACCTTGAGTTAAATTGCTGCCATCCTATTTAGAATCCATATTCTTTGTCCTTACTACCCAACTAAGTAATAACTTTTACACTTTATCTGTATTAAATTTCATTTTGCCAATGTGTTTTTGACCAATTTACAACTCTCTGTTTAAGTCGCTTTGGAAATTGATAAATCTTCTCACATATTATTGCGATTTCCAAGTTGCGCATCATCCCGCAAAAAATTCGAACATATTGCCCTTGAAACATTGTCATCTATGTCACTTATACATATATAATGAACAGTAATTGACCCAGGAAGCAAGATCGTGGGTAGCCTAACCACTAGTTAACATCTTGTCCACATCTGAGCCAGTCCACCCAATGATAACGACTCCGTTGTTGTCGATCCGCAAAGCAATTTTTAATCCAATTTAAAAAGTTTCTTCCTCGAATAACCATGAGCTCGATCGGCCATTTTCACAAAATCTTGACTGAGCGACGGTATCAAATGCTTTGGAAAGTCTAAGCTAAAATGCACATCGAAGGATTTATCAAATATATTCTACATCGTTAAGATAACCAGCATTAAAATTGCTAGCAAATCTTGTCAAGCCCATGATCTATTGGCTTCTAAAACCGTGTGCCGGAATTCCCTTGAGCCAATCCCATGATCTTTCAAGCATGTGCAACTAAACCTATTAGTTAGTATTGCCTTCAAAAAATTTTACCAACTATAGAAGTCAAGCTAAATTGGTCTGTAGTTATTCGGAACCTCACGATCTCTTTTTGAAAACCTGGGAGTTAATATTAGCAATTTTGCAATGCAATGAAGGAACGTATTCCCCATTCTTTAATTAGATCTTATTGGAAAGCATATTTCCAAACGTCTTCACCTAATTATCGTACTTCTCGAAATTATGAGACACTGCGTGGAATAGTATCCATCTGCGCTCCAGGCGATTCATTTATAATAAGTTTATTCAATCGGAAAGCAACTTCACTTCTCTTCTAGAATTCACAATGTAATCCTATAAATGTTGTTCTGCATGAAAATTCCTTATGTCTTTCGATGCAGAGCAGGCTATCTAGATTCCTCTTTCGTAAAAACTGTCGAGAAAAAATTATTAAAATGTTTGCATATCAGCACTTTTTGATTTTAAATTACCATTAATGACCAGTAAAGGCAATTGATTCCTTAATGAAACTTGTGTATCTACACAATTGTAAAACTTTCTTAGTATTAATTTTACATTCACGAGCAATAATAATTTCATAGTTTCGTTTATTAATATCTAATTAATCGTTTGCCAGCTTAACGACGACAGCTATGCGATCTATTATTATTTCCAACTGAAGACGAGGCGTTAACTACCTTCCAGATGAGTTTATAACGCTCTATTTCTCATTACTTCATGAAAGAATTCTCTTAACATTCATTTTATTCCAAGCATCTTGCTTTAATAGAACTTCGAAAGTTAGCTTTCACTTTTACTACTGGAACAAAAATCCTTCCTTCCCTCTGCTTCTCTTAAATAATTCTGTAGACAAAAATTCTGAAGAATTAACAATCTAAACTCCCTAACTAATATAAAAATAATACACAATCAGAACTTAACTAACAGATACACAAAAACCAAATATTTCCTCGAATACACTAAATAATATAATACAATCAACTTAAATTTATAATTAAATAATATACATAATTAGTAATTAAATCTACTCAAAGTAGTATATTTACAACACATATCAAATAATAATAATAATAATAATCAAATGAAATAAAGATCAACTAAAATACAATAATAAATCAAACTAATATACACGTAATATAATATAAACTAACTAAATAATAAATAAATAATAATAACAGTAAATCCAAAATAGCATATATAACATAAATAAATCTATAATAAATCAAATAACTAATTAATTACAATAAAATAATCAATAAATAATACTATAATAATAAATAATAATAAAATGAACATAACAATATTAAATATATATAAATAATGAACTTAAACAACAAAAACATAATAAATAATCCAAATAATTATAATAAATAAAATAGAATAATTACAATATATAAAAATATATAACTAGACTCAAATATAAATAAGTTATTAATAATAAATAATAATAGATAATAATAGCTAATAATAATGAATATAAAATAATAATAAAATAATAATAATAATAATTAATAAAATATCAATAACATAATAATATATAATTTAATAATAATTATAATATTAATAAATGCAATATATAATATTCAATAATAATAATCAATAATATTATTTACTATGTCAATAACTAAGTGTAATCTACACATACACTACACTAATAATTAATAAATAATTTAATAATAAGTACATAGTAATTCAACTAATAATAATAATTCAAAATAACATAACTAATCCAAACATAATAATCAATGGCTATCGATACAATGATTTAGAACATGTATCAATGATTATTTTTAAAAAGATGTAAGAGTAATATTTATACATAAAGAAGAAGGAATAGAAGAAGAAGAGACAGAAGAAGAAAGAAGAATGAAGAAGAAGAAGAAGTAACGATAGAAGAAGAAGAAGAAGACTGTTGTGGAAAATGTTTATTCTGAGAAGAAGAAGAAGAAGGAAAAGTTGAATATTAACCTAGTTTAATACATAGTTCTAAGAATAGTAATTAATGAAATAATAATATAAGAATAAATAATAATTCAGAATAATAATAATCTTATAGAAATTAATAATATAATAACATAATAATATTAAATAGATTAATAATTAATTAATAATAATAATAATAAATAAATACATAAATAATAATCAATAATACATAAAATAAATAATATATCAATAATAATAAAATAATAGATAATAATCAAATAATAATAAATAATTTAATAAATATAATTAGTTAATAAACGAAAGAAGCAAGAAGAAGAAGACAGAAGAAGACGTGGCGACACGCCAGAATGAAGAAGAAGAAGAGAAGAATGTTTCTCGAAGAAGGGAAGAGAAGAAGAGAAGAGAAGAAAGAAAATACCATAAATAATAATAAATAATAATAATAATAATATACATAATAACTTAATAATAATAATAATAATAAAAAACTAAATAATAATAAATAATATCAATAATAATAAAATGAATAATAATAATAATAATGAATAATATAATAAATATATAATAAAATAACATCAATAAATAATTAATAAAATAATGAACCAATACTAATGAATCAACTACATAAATAATAAGATATATACATAATAACTAATATAATCACATAATAATAACTCCATAATTAAAAAAATAATAACAATCAATAATAATAATCAATAAAATATAAATAATAATAATAATAACTCAATGAATATCAATATATAATTGAATAATAGTAATAATAATTAATAATAATAATCAAAATAATATAATATAATAAAATAAGAAGAAGAAGAAGAAGAAGAAAGAAGCAAGAAGAAGAAGAAGATGAAGTAGAGAGGAAGAGAAGAAGAAGAGAGCGAGAAGAAGACAGGAAGACACTAACAGAACTACAGAACAGCGACTAGCAAAGCACTCCCAACTATACAGTCCACTTAAATCTGCTACGACAGAAAAATTCTTGTTATTATAATTCTGCTTGATGTGTCTTATCAGTTATTAACAAACAAAACCTGTTAATGTATTTGACAATAAGCATATATACTGTTACCCTATTTTTCTATGTAACATAGTGAGTCGCCTCACCTTAGATGCAGATCTCCTTCTAACAACCCCAAACATTCCACTAGTCAGTGTTAAGTATCTTTTGTTTTTATTATCTGTAATACAATTTTTTAAAAATGTCATTAGAACCAGAATCGTTCTATTCGGTGAACATCAAAACATAGTTTTACTTACAGTTATCAGTGTGACTCGCCATCATAGATCACCCGTAATACCAGTAGAAACAGATTCATGTTCTATGCGGGGAGCAACATCAAAGCCATCAACGACAGCCATGCAGTGTGATCTAAAGAAGAAGAACGAAGAAGAAGAACGAAGAAGAAGCAGAGAAAAGAACGAATGAATGAAGAAGAAGCAAGGAAGAAGAAGAAGAAAGTAGAAGAAGAAGAAGCAGAGATAGAAGGAAGAAGAAGACATAATAATATAAGTAATAATAAGGAATAAATAATAATAATAATAATAATAATAATAATAATAATGAATAATAATAATAATAATAATAATAATAATAATAATAATTAATACATAATAATAATAATAATCTAAATAATAATAAAAATAAATAATAATGATATAAATAATAATAATAATAATATAAAATATAATAGATTAATAATAAAGAATACATAATAATAAATAATAATAATATAAGTCAATAATAATGAATAATAATAATAATAATAATAATTAATTAAAATGCAACAACAGAATACAATAACAATAATAAATAATAATAATAAATTAATAATATAATAATAATACATAATATTAAATAATATAATAATAATAATAATAATAATAATAATTAATAAATATAATAAATAATAATTAAGAAGAAGAAGCAGAAGAAATGAAGAAGAAGAAGAAGAAGGAAGAAGAAAGAAGAAAGAAGAAGAAGAAGAATGAAGAAGAAAGAACAAGAAGAAGAAGAAGAAGAAGCGAAGAACAATAATAAAATAAATACAAATAATCAATATTAATAATCATAATAATAATAATAATAATATATAACTATAATCAATAATAATAATATAATAATTAATAATAATAATAGATAATAATAATATATAAACATAATAATACATGCAAAGAAAGAAGAAGAAGAGAGAAGAAAAGAAGAAGAAGAAGGCAATGAAAAAGAGAAGAAGCGAAGAAGAAAAGAAGGAGAAGAGAGAAGGAAGTAAGAAGCAAGAAAAAGAAGAAGAAGAGTAAGAAGAAGTAAAAAGAAGAAGACAGAAGAAGAAAGTAAGAAGAAGAAGAATGAAAAGAAGAAGTAAATAATAATAAATAAGTAGTAATAATGAATAAATGCATAAATACACAATTTAAAAAATCTAATAATAATAATAATAATAATAATAAATAATAATAATAATAATAATACTAAAATAATAATATAATAATAATTAACATATAATACATAATAAAAAATAATGATAAAAAAAAGAAAAGAATAAGAAGAAGAAGAAGAAGAAGAAGAAGAAATGAAGAAGAAGAAGAAGAAGTAAAGAGGAAGAAGAAGAAAGAAGAGAATAATAATCAATAATAATAATAATATAATTAAATAATAAATAATAATTAATAATAATAAAATTAATAATAATACAAATCAAGAAATAATAGATAATAATAATAAATAATAATAAATATAATAATAATAATAATAATAATAATAATAATAATAATGCAATGATATAAAATAAGAAGAAGAAGAAAGCAAGAAGAAGAAGAAGAAAGAAGAAGAAGAAGAAGAAGGAAGAAGAAGAGAAGAAGAAGAAGAAGAAGAAGAAGAAGAAGGAACGAAGAAGAAGAAGAGAAAAGAAAGAAGAAAGAAGAGAAGAAGAAGAGAAGAAGGAAGAAAGAGAGAAGAAGAAGAAGAAGAAAAGAAGAAGAAGAAGAAGAAGAAAGAAAAGAAGAAGAAGAAGCAAAGAAGAGAAGAAAAAGAAAAAGAAGAAGCCAATTAAAGGCAATAATAGATAATAATAATAAATAACTAATAATATATGAATAATAATAATAATAATAATAATAATAGATAATAATTAATATAATAATACATATATAACAATAGATAATTAATTAATAAATAAGATAATAATGAATAAATAATAATAATAACTAATAATAAAACAGAAAGAAGAAGAAGAAGCAAGAAGAAGAAGAAGAAAGAAAGATAGAAGAAGAGAAGAAGAAGAAAGAAGAAGAAGAAGAAGTAGAAGAAGAAGAGAAGAAGAAGAAGAGAAGAAGAAAGAAGAAGAAGAAGAAGAAGACAGAAGAAGAAGAAGAAGAAGAAGAAGAAGACTACAGAAATACAGAAATACAGAAATACAGAGAACACGGACTAGCAAAGACTTTACAGTCCACTCAAGGCTAGTCTGAGAGAAGATGAGGTCACCGGCTTAGAACGCGACCGGCTTAGAACGGTATAATTAACCCTCTAAACGGGGAACCCCAAAACTGTGTTATTACAAAACGATTATTGTAGTGTGATTGATGGATGTCACCCGCTTAGATGTTAGAAATAAAACCTCTAAAGTGGTGGACATCAAAACATGTTATATTACAAATTAAGACGAAAGTGTAATCGATGAGGTCACCGGCAGGCCCCCCCCCCCCCGCCCCTAGAACGTTAGAATAAACCCTCTAGTGGGGAAGCATCCCAAAAATGTTTCATACAAAAATATTGGACCTATTGTGACTCGATGATGTCACGCACTTAGAAACGTTAGAAATAACCCTCCAAGCGTAACATAAAAGCTGTTATTACAAATTAGATGCCTAGTGCATGATTACATGGCGCACCCACCGACTAGAAAGCGCTAGATACACGCGGTAAACATTTGCCGGTAAATTTACCTCTAAGGGTAAAAACATTAAAACTGTTCCATATAAGTTCGGCGCCCAATTCTTTTAAGATGTACTTTAACATTTACCAAATGATCTAAAGATCGTTTGATTTCACCTTATCTAATTCTATCGTTTTAATAAAGATAAGATTCGGTACTGAGTTGAAAGTTCAAGTCCAATTCACCTTAAAGTGCGTTTATCTAACTTTCTTGAAAAATCGATTCGCCGCTTTCCACCTATTTCATAAGAGAGACTATTCCACTCCTCAATTACATCGTAGTGAAGAAATTCTTTGCTATATATGGTTTGAAATCGTTTATGACAAAGTCTTATGCCCATTAACTTCGTGTTTACATCGTTTCGAAATCATATCTAAAGTATGGCTTGTAATTGGTATTCTCAGACTTATATAATCTGTTGCGCATTAGAGTAATCTTTTGTTAAATCTTCTGTTTTAAAGTAAGTATACTCTAATTCGCGCTAGTCTTGTGTCGTATGACTGACCTCTCATTCTGTAGTTAATTGGTGCCCTTCTTTAGAATTCTTTCCAATTTTTTCTGTCCTTTTGAGGTATGGATTCCAAAACTGTACTGCGTATTCCAGATGAGTCTAACTAATGTTTTATCAAAAGAGAAGTATTATATTTTTAGTTTATAATTAAAAGTTTAGCGTAATAAAGCCTAGAGCATCGGTTTTTTTTTTAACAGCTCAGCACATTGTCTCGCAAATTTTAACTCTTTATTAAATTAATATCCCTAGATCCTTTTCCTCACTACTAACTTTGATAACTGAGCCATCTATTTTTGTAATAATATTCATTGTTGCTACTTCCAAAAATGTATAACCTTACCATTATCGGTATTAAATTATTCATTTGCCAACGTTATTAGACAATTCTTACAATTATTCAAATCGCA
>JABUQX010107055.1:27500-45000 GCA_015478945.1 Trachelipus rathkii | reverse complement strand
AGTGAATACATTGACTAGTATATTTATAAAATGATTTATATAATATTTTAATATTTATCCCAACTTGATAGATCGCTGATAAAAAAAGTTAAGGTCAGAATTTTCACACTACACTCTCTCTGCGTGACCCAACAGATAGATAAGGTTAAATATAAAAAACATTAATAAATAAATTATTATAAAAAAAAGAAATGTGCTAGGAGGATATGGGGAGGGAGATAAGAAGACTAAACATAAACTGTGGATAGCGAGGTTGGTATAGATGTGACACAGCTAATCAAACTTATTTATATATAATGCTCTATTAATGCAGTTCTCCCGCAACATAAATCTATTTAATGTGCCTTTGTCGTAAAGTACGTGATATCGAATAACGTAAATCGACTTTTGACTACTAATACAACAAAATGCAAGAAACAATCATATTAAAGAATATACAATTATATATAGAAGGAAGAAAATAATGTGCAAAAATAGGAAGAATGAACAATGCATTGAGATGTCGTATATATTAGAATGTTAAATTGGTGTGTATTGTAATCAGATGTAACTGTTATATAAACGATTGAAATGAAGTAATGGTATAATTTTTTCCTTGTGAATGAACGCAAACAGTGAGACGAATTGTTAAGTCGTTTACAATCACGTCTTCCTTTTATGCGTGAGTCATTTGCAGATGTAAGAAGATAGATAAAGAGGTGTATAGATGTGAAATAGATTAATAAATTGACTAGCGATCACCGTATTAAATATCGAAATTATTTGTTTTAGAAGAATAAATATACTTTTATATTAATTTAGTTGGAATTATTGTATTGTAAATCTTTGAGTTATAGTAAAAGTTTACTAAATTGTTTAGTTACCTCCAAATCAGGAATAAGAATAGAAGATTAAATTTCGTGAACTGTTTTTGCTACTAGTGTTGAATTATATGCTGAAGAGGTTATTTTAGTATGTTCAGTAGATGATCCATCTTGAAGGGATATTAAGTGTAAGTAAATAAGTTAAATATTTATGTTTATTGGAACTATTCGAATGATGTTTATATTTGATATATTAATATTAATAAGCGGTAACTGTAAGTTGGTAGGAGTGGAAGGGTTGTATGTGATTGTTTAAATAGTGATGGCGATATGTAATGTGCATCGTTGATAGTGTGATCTAATGAAAGATAGCGAGTCTATATTATTAAGATGACCTATTGGTATATGTTCGAGAGAAAATAGAATATAATTTATGGTAATAATTGAGATTTCGTGCTTGATATAGTGAGAGTATAAATATTATGTGTTAATACAATATATATAATAATAATATTATTCAACGTCTAACTATAAAAGAACTAATCCAATAAGTGGTTACGAGTTTTGAATGTTAGATAAATCAATAGATTTAGTTAAATCAATTTAAGGTAACAATGAGCTAAATTGTAAATTATTTTTGTGCTGGTGATAAGGAATGTATTGATAAGTATGTGTATGAATTAAAATCTAGTGAAGAATCAAGTTGACCAAGTTAGAATATATATAGTAATCATTATGTTTGTATGTATTAAAGTAATATGTGTTTAATGACTGCTATAAAAATGGTATGGAGAGATGAAAAAGGAAAAAAAAGGAGTTAGTAAGTAAGATTTAAGAAGTTGAGAGTATTATATAAATAAACAGAGATTTACAAAGTAAGAAGCGTGTATAAAGCGAACTTGCAAAAATAAGTTTCGTTGTATATTAAACAAGATTGAAAACTAAAGCAGAAATCTCGACGCAAGTATATGAAAGTAAAGGCGTTTTATGTTATAAAAAAGTTTACAATATTAAAATTATGTATTGGTAATGTGTATTAGTGAGTTATGTGATAATTAGTATAGTAACAGTTCAATAGTAATATAATAATGAAATGATTAAATATATAGTGGAGACATAAACGGCAAAAAGTTTAAAAATAGTGAATGCGTTGGTATTATTTTAATGAAATTACTACGGTTTAAAAACAACTATCGTGAAAGATGATTACGAAAGAAAAGTGTATGGATAAAGTATAGAGATTAAAAATAATGAAAGGTTAGGTCTATAATATAATACCTAAGTAACAAAATGAATGGTCAAATATGAAATTGTTTGTAAGCAATGGAAATATAATACACGTAATAACTGAGGAACTTATTAATATACTAAAGGAATAAGTAAATTAGTATGGAGTGAATTTTATTAAGATTCTTAAGAGAGAAGTAAGGTGAAATGTCTCAACAGTAAGATATCGAAAAGGAATCGAATAATACTTACTGACTGATGACATAATATAATAATAATGTGATGTATATTGAGGAGATGTGTGGAGCGAATATACAATATTACAGAATAATCGGCATAAACGTTGAGACAATTAAATATTAATAGAGTGATAAATGAAGTGAGGTGATAATTAGTAAGTGTTGTTGTGTAATTGTGTGTGTGTGTGTGTGTGAATATAATAATAATTAATAATATCAATAATAATATAATAAATATAATAATAATAATAAAAATATTAATGTTGTAGTGTGTGTGTGAGTGATAAGTGTTGGGTTACGTGGGAATATATATAATAATAATAATATAATAGATATAATAATGATAATAATTTGTGGATGTTGGCATGAATTGGTGTGAGATGTGTGGAAGTGAGTGAGGATGAATCATCCAAAATATAAAATTTTTATGTGCAATTATTCTGTGTCTACAAAATGAAGTAAACCATTGCGGAGAAGATAAATATGGATGTCTAGAGTGAGAAGTGAAGAATAGGTAATAATGAATTCAGCAGTAAAGAAAAATTGAATTTAACTTGTAGTAAATGATCGAAGAAATAGTAAGTGAGATTGTGATATTGCCGGAAAAGAAAGTTGTGTAAGCAAAGCGTTTGTGCAGAGTTGATTTGATGAAGAACAGTATATTTACCCTTGTAGAATAAAGTTAAAGGATCGAAAAGAAGATGTCAGTAACTACGGAAAATGAAATTAAAATAGAATTTTATAATATAAGTGTTGTAGAAGCAATATTTGCTGATATTTTGGCTTTGAAAAGTGGATCAGTCGAGTTAACTATAAGGGGTGATGTTAAAGAACAAGCGATTTGTTAGTTTATAAAATAGAGTGCCGTATTAGAAGTGATTGTTAGATCAAATTTTTACATGAAGTAATTGATGAGAAAATGAGAAGTATAAAACTATAATTAGGTTTTATGACTAGCGTCAATGCGATTTATTAATAAATAAATAATAATTACTAAAATTATGAATACAGAAATTAAATGGGAAAGCTTCTGTTCACAGGTATTAATTTTAAATTATATAGGTGTATGTGGATTAGGCTTTTGAATGTAATTTAGTAGTAAGATTATTGATTGAATTAATAAAAGAATAAAAATATTAATGATTGAATGTATGAATAGTAATGAATTGTTGATTATAAGTGAAAGTAAAATATGGATAAATTGGTAAAAGTGAATGCGTGAATATTTAAATATTAATATAAGCATTAAATGAGAATAAGGATATGTTACTCTCCCTGTACTATTTAATCTTGTATATGATGTGCTCTAATGATAAAGGTAAATTAATGATTAGTAATGGTGGCAGGGGGAGTTGTTAACTGATAAGAGAGTAGGTAAGAAAATGTGTAAATCAGGAAAATGTCATGCTTATTGATAGAAGTATAAATTTGGATAATAGGTTTATGCTGAAATCAAAATAGAATAAATGACTTAGAAATCACGATTAGTAAAAGAGATAATGCAGAGTGATATATGTAAAAGGAGGTTTGAAAGTAAAAAGGATAATAAAGTGAGAAAGTAATAGATGAATGTATAGGTGAAATAGATATAATAGATACCTGATTAGTATATAAAAAACAATGATTGTGGATATGCTAGAATCTCAGAACATATTAATCAATAGTTATAAATATATATATGACATAATATATATATAATTATATAATTAATTATATAATAATAATAATAATAATAATAATGACTAATAATAAAATGAAACTGTTTCCATGTTTTCTAACACGAATAGACTTTTTTTTTTTTTTTTAATAAAAGATAAAAAAAATAAAAAAAGATAAATTGTCATGCATATAAAAAATATATTTAAAGTGTCTTTCCTTGTTTAAAATTCGGAAAGGAAGTCCTTGTGCCTCAGGTCTGACAAACGTCGTCTTAAATATTTAATCAAAAAACTTTTAAATATTTTGTGAATAAAGAAGGACCTTGAAGATTTCAGCCTAAGGAAAGATGTTTCAAATGCGGTTTTTTTTTTCTTTCTAAGAAGGTTGGGTTCTGTATTTACAAAATGTTGCCTCTGGTATTTATAATATCAATATATACTATCTTGTATTCATAATTTACTCAGAAGTTATTTGCCTTTACTTAATTTTAATTATAATTCCAGTTATTTTAACTCCTATATTCAGTATTTATGCAAAGTTTTGCCTCTGGAGTGCAAAAGTAAATTAGAATTCTTGTTTTACTAGCATTAGCGAAGTGAAGTCTCAGCAACTTAAATGCTAATGGATGACTCACCTCCTTGTTTTTCAGTACTTATGGAAAATTTCCTCTGGTTCTTATTATGATATAATAATAAAACTCCAGGTATTTCACTATATAAAATAATGACTCCTAGGAACGAAAAAATCTAATCAAATAAAAGTACAATGCGTAATTTGAATGATTTGGAGGATTAAATACATTAGTTAGTTGCTGCAATTCAAAATGTCAATTTGCTAACGCAAGTAAAAATAAAGAAATTGACATACATTTTCGTGGGCATCGCACTTATAGTCTTATAAAAATGAGTAGCTTAGGCCGTGCTTAGGTATTATTTCAGCTTAAAATTGAATGAATGTACGTAAAGTTTTAGAGACGCCATGATAATAATTAAATTGATATTTGATATTTTTTATATTATATTTAAAAATTTTTTGATCCCGGGTGGCTCTTCGCCCCCCTCTATATCAATCCTCCACACGCTTCAATCGACAAAGAGCGGCAAATTTCCAGTTTTAACCAAACGGCTTTTCCGCATGCGCTATGGTCGCGGGTCCGTGCGTGGAGTTTTTTTTAAATAAAAAATATCTACCATAAATTATAATAATAATCGAAATCATGAAGCTCATATAAAAGTTATAAAGGATGTATAAGTGAATAAAAAAAATCACTTTGAATTCATATTAAAGTAACTATATTCACAGAATATTTATAATAAAAAATATTATCCAACCAAATCTATTAGCAAAGAATTAAAATACACTTAAATTAAGATATTACACTCACATTAATATTAATATATATAATAATAATAAATACAATTGATCACATAAAATTATTAGTAATTAAGATCAAATGAATAACTATATAATACTCTCTCATCAGATCAATTGTTTACATAAGTCATAATTAATGTATATATGAAATTTAAGTAAAATATTTACACATTATAATAAAATATTTAAGAGTTTAGGGAAAATAATTATTGCATAATTTCATTTTGCTTTTCATTAATCAATTAATAAATTTTAAATGTATTATATATAATATTATATGGCACCTATCCTATCTATATATATATATATATATTAATATATATATATAAGATTTATATATATATAATATATATATAATATATATATATATATATATATATAATATATAAAATAAATTAATATAGTATATTAATTTAGAATAATATGAGTGATTTCAATTAGTAATTTATTATAGCTTAAGCTACCAACTGTACTATAATCCTAAGATATTTATTATAACCAACTTGACTAATTTTTTATAATTTCACAACACCACATAACTCCAACATCCACTAAATTAAAGAAAACACTCTCTCAGAACACCTATCGTTACTTATCTCATAAACTCTCCTATCAGAAAATATAATTTAAACTCTCTCATATTAAACGGAGTCATCATCTTATAAATGATCATATATATATATATATATATATATATAGTATATATATATATATATATATATATATATATTATATATATATATATATATATTATATATATTAATATTTACATATATGTTTTAATAAATTGATTAGTCGTAGATAAAATATCAAAAGAGATTTTTCTTCAAAATTAAAAGTTTAACGTTGGAATTTAATAATTATTTAATAATTTATGCATTCTTAAAATAGTTCTTGTTCTTTTTTTGGCCAATTCTTGATTCTTTGCATACATACATACATACATACATACAATAATAATATATATATATATATATATATATATATATATACTATCATATATATATATATATAATAATACATACATACATCCATATAATAAATAAATAATACATAAATAATACATAATAATCTAACAAATACATAACATAACAACCATATACTAATATATATATATATATATAATATATATATATATATATATATATAGATAATCCATATAATATATATATTATATATATATATATATATATATTACATATATATATATATATATATATATATAATAATACATATATATATATATATATATTATATATATACATATATACTTATATATATATAATAACATATTATATTATATCATATTATATATTATATATATATAATATAATATACAATAATATATATATATATATTATACATTAATAATATATAATATATACAATATATCATCATAATATATTAATATATTACTAATATACATATCCATGAGTTTTATTATGCTATTATATATTTATATACTTTCGGAGTTTAAATATTGAATGTGATAATGTATATTTGTAGCTAGGTTCTGATTATATGTTATATTGATTTTTCGTACAGTTGTATAGAATGCATATCTATATACTTTGCGAATAAGAGTATAGATCTAAGTGCCCCCCCCAGTCTTTTTGGATTGATAATCTTGAGCAACGGTTAGGTGTGGGAAATTGATAAAATGAATGAAAGTATGGCAGCTGTGTGCCGTGTCTTGTGACGAAAGGGTGAATGAGAGAAATAACTGATTGTATCAATAGATAGTTTGTGTTACTTCTTTCGTTAATGTGACAGAAGGAATCCTTATTTAAAATTAATCTTTAATTTCTGTGTCATTAAAAATAAATAATATACTTACGAAAAAAAGTCAAGTCAAATATTTTTATACAATAAAAAAAAAAAAAAAAAATGGGAAAAAAAAAATGAAAATAAAGTGTTTTTCTCCCTTATTTATATCTGTCTGAACTTCTCAAAATCATTTTTATACAAAATTTTCGAAAAATATCATGTAATGTTAAAAAGTTAAATATTTTTTTATTTAAATAAAGATAATTACTTTATTTATTTATTTTATTTATTTGTTTATTTATTTATTGTTTCTTTTTGTTTACAAAACCGACACAACTCTAAAATGTAAACAATAAAAAAATTTTTTAGGCATAACTATTTTAATATATATTTTTTGACGGTTTCATAAAATAGATTTAAGTCTTACAAGCCACAAATATTAAAATTAAAAATTATTAATTAAAAATAAGAATTTAAATTTGGACCTGTACTAATGGTACAAATGAAAAAACAAAAACAGCACAACTGCACACACACACCTAAAAACACTCCCAATAAAAAAAAAAAAAAAAAAAAAAAAAATTACAATTCAAACAAATACAAATCAATAAAAGTTCTTTTCACCATTGACTATAAATTTATAATCATCAATATTCTGAATTCAAACTTACATCCGTAACATCCCTCCTAACCGAAAACGATATTTATATAATATATATATATATATATATATATTATATATATAATATATATTATATATTATAATATATTATATATATATATATATATATATAATATTATATATATATATTATATATATATAATATTATATATATAATTTATATATATATATATATAATATTATATATTATGATTACCAATTATAGTTAAAATATCAATTATTGTAACAACACAGCATAACAGACAAACTTAACAAACAGCCAGACAGCACACACAAACAAAAGCACAGACAAACTAAGAACGTACAAGAAAACACAGACAACGTACCATCGTGTCCCTTGTGCGATATTCTTTTTGCACATATAAAGTCAATGTCTTCTAATTTGCAGACTGAGATTATTAAACATTAGCGTTTTATAAAAAGCTCAGAAAAGTTATTCTTATCACGACAAGTAGACAATAATGTTATTACACATTTCCTACCATTTTAAAGCCTAATCGCCTCTTTAATAACAATATAGTGAAAAATGTTTTTATTAGAAATATATTATTATATTATATATATATGCATAATTAATTAACATTAAATTATAATAATAAAATAGTACTTATTAATATAGTATTAATAATTTATATAATTATTAATATATTTTTGAATATGTATTGTTAAAGAATTCTTTTTATAGGAAATAAATAATATATTGATTACATAAAGTAATTTTAGGTAGGATGTATCAATTATATAAATATTTTTATTGATAAATTTTTTATTATAAATAAAAAAACTAATTTTTTTTAATTTATTAAAGTATATTTATATATATATATATATATATATATATCTAATATGTATAATATACTATCGCTCTTATTAGTTTTCATCAGTGTTTGATGAACTAATTTTTGTCTATATAAAATATTAGTTTTAATATATAGTTTTGTTCCTTGTAATGTTATATCGTCAAGTTAGTAAAACGAATTATATTTACCGTTCTCTCAAAAACTTATTCCACTAATAAACTGCTAATAACCATTAAATTTCATTTATAGCGTGCCTAAGAGCAAGTTAAACATTCTAATGAATATCGGATAATCTTCTCTCATTAATTTCTCAATCCTTACAGTCATTCTCTTTTAATCCTTACAGTTAATTGGCTGTTATAAATTTATAATATAGTTTTAAACATTTTAGGAAGTTATATCATTCCTTTCTTCAATGTTTTCGGAAACCTTCTTAAATTCATGGAACGTTGTATTCTTATAAAATCTCTAATTATCTCATTATTTCATACACTTGTTATCTATTCTCTCTCCCACATCTTCCTTAGAGGAAACCCCTTCATCCACTTAATCTCTACACTTAAGTTTAATCTAGTATGTAACGCATCATATTTCTTAATTGTCTCTCCACTTCACTCACAAACTAATCCGCCAACAAAAGATTACATTCCATTCTATTTATCTCGATAGTTTAAAAGTAATCCCATATTTTAAAAATCAAGTTGGACAATTCCAGCAAATCTCTACGTCTAACAACTAAGATAATAACACTCTCTAATCCTATTCATTTTATTCCATAGATTTATCACCTAAAACTTTGTAGAATACCTAATCGAGATATTTTATCCACTGCCCTCCACTCCACCTTTACATCATTTTCTACTTCCTTTCTCCACATCGTAACAATCTTTAACATCAGTAATCCTTAAAGAACTGCAGTTCTTTAAATACTTTTCACTTAACAACCTTCTTACCAAGTTTTTAAAGTTTTGATTCTTCAGTCAACCAACCTCCATTGTATTTATTGTTGCAAATTATTTTAACATCTTACAACACTTCCCTCCCACCACCCCTTCGCACAATCATACACTCCATAATATATAAATAATAGTAAATTAATATATATATATATATAATATAAGAGATTATCTATATATTAGATATATATAATTAAGTATATAATATATAATATATATATATATTCAATATATATCTATATACACATATATAATACTATATACATATATATATATATAATATATATATATAAGGTTACGAGTAGCTCCTATTTGGAGCAATATGTATTAACCTACAACAAATCTTTTAATTGAATAGATTCTTAAATTAATGAATAATGTTACGAGGAACTGCATTGGATGTAGATACACATGCACATTTAGTTGAATGTCTGTATACGAACAGCGGCTCGCGTGCTTTTAATTTTTGTTCTCGATGAATACTCAATTTAAATCATCAATATTTAATTTCAAAAAATATTATTATTGAATATTATTATTATTATCTTCTGATAAGAATTAAATATATATATAAATAGTATATAATAATATAATATATATAATATATAATATATATATATTATATATATATAATACTATATATATATAGTATAATTATATACGACTGAGGCACATAAAATAACATATAAATATATATATACGTTATATTTATTAGTCGCAGGTGACACTTATAGATAGTATGTATATATATATAATAATATAATAATATATATATATTATATAAATATATTTATATATATATATATATATATATATATATATAATATTATATCATTATATATTATATATATATCATATTATATATATATATATATAATATAATAATTATAATATATATATTATTTATTATATATTATTATATATTTAATCTATTATTTATAATTATATAATATATATATATGGTATCTCAATAATAATTAATAATAAAATATAAAATAATAAAAAATAGATAATAAAATAATAAAAATAATAATTAATAATAATAATTATAAAATAATAATTAATAATTATAATAATAATAAGGGTTGAAGATGCACAAAGCAGGAAGAATTGATTAACACTGGTTAAAAAGTAAAGTTATGTCGTATAGAAACTGAAGAGTTTGTAATGAACAAGTAATTTGAAGGTAGTTTTGAAAAATCGGACATATTTTTGCATTGATTTTTTATTATATTATATAATATATATATTAATACTTTAATATATATATATATATATATATTAAATATATATATTATATATATCTATATTATATATAATATATAATAATATATAATATTATATATATTATTAATTATTATATATATATATATACTGTATATAATAATTATTTTTTCTTGCTCCGTTAAGAACAATACCATTGACAATTTTCTCCGTTTATTTTGTGTAGCCATGATGAACACTCATTAAAACTATTTTGTTAATCTTTCTTCTCCTGTAGTATTGAGAAAGTATGCTTTGAGCCTTTTCATAGTTGAGAAATATATTTCTGGTGCGCACGTTGTGTGAGATAAATACTAAAATCCTTATCAATTCAAATATGCCTGTGTAGATCAAGTTTATTTACAAAAATTCTTAAAATTTTTAATAAATTTAATAAAAAACTATGGCTCAAGAACTTGATCTCTAACTAGTTTGAAAAAATCATAAAAACAAAAAAAAAAGGAATTTGTAATTGCTTTATGTCTCCTGATTTATTTCTGATTCTGAAACGAGGCAATTTCATTTCTTCATTAAAAAAAAAAGTTGAAATTTTATTGCAGCTTCTAAAATGTTAAAATTTTCATCGATGCTTGAGCTAAAATCTTTCAAAACAAGTATCCATTTTCAAAATCTTTTCAAAACAAGCATCACATTTTCAAAATCTTTCAAAACAACCATCACATTTTCAAAATCTTTTCAAAACAAGCATCACATTTTCAAAATCTTTCAAAACAAGCATCATATTTTTAAAATCTTTCAAAACAAGCATCACATTTTCAAAATTTTTCAAAACAAGTATTACATTTTCAAAATCTTTTAAAACAAGCATAACATTTTTTAAAATCTTTCAAAACAAGCATCATATTTTTAAAATCTTTCAAAACAAGCATCACATTTTCAAAATCTTTCAAAACAAGCATAAAACATTTTTAAAATCTTTCAAAAAAGCATCACATTTTCAAAAATCTTTCAAAACAAGCATCATTTTCAAAATCTTTTAAAACAAGCATCAAATTTTAAAATCTTAAAAACAAGCATCACATTTTCAAAAATCTTTCAAAACAAGCATCAACAAACACACCATTTTCAAACATCTTCAAAAGCATCACATTTCAGATCTTTCAAAACAAGCATCACATTTTCAAAATTTTTCAAAACAAGTATTACATTTTCAAAATCTTTTAAAACAAGCATAACATTTTTTAAAATCTTTCAAAACAAGCATCATATTTTTAAAATTTTCAAAACAAGTATACCAATTTTCAAAATCTTTTTAAAAAACAGCATAACTTTTGAGCGAAAATCGTTCAAAACAAGCATCATATTTTTAAAATCTTTCAAAACAAGCATCAAATTTTCAATATGTTTAATTCATCGACTTTTGAGCGGAAATCTTTCAAAACAAGCATAACATTTTCAATATGTTTCATTCATTACAAACATTTTCAACAAATCTTTTTAAAACAAGCATCACATTTTTCAAAATCTTCCAAAACAAGCATCGACATTTCAAAATCTTCAAAACAAGACAACATTTTTCAATCTTTAAAACAAGCATCACATGTTCAAAATCTTTCAAATCAAGCATCACATTTTCAAATCTGTCAACACAATATCACAATTTTCAAATCTTACAAAAACCAAGCTTCCATTTTCAAAATGCTTTTAAAACAACATCACTTTTCAAAATCTTGCTTAAAACAATGCATCACATTTTCAATAATCTTTCAAAACAAGCATTACATTTTCAAAATCTTTTAAAACAAGCATCATATTTTAAATAAATCTTTCAAAAAACAAGCATCCAAACACATCGAAAATCTTTTAAAAGAAGCATCACATTTTCAAAATCTTTCAAACAAGCATCACATTTTTCAATATGATTAAAACAACGCATCACATTTTCAAAAGTTTTTAAAAAAATTTCACATTTTCAAAATCTTTCAAAACAAGCAATCCATTTTCAAAATTTTAAAGCAAGATATATATCATATTTCAAACAAACCTCACATTTCAAAAGCTTTTACAACAACACCACATATTTCAAATCTTTCTATAACCAGCAACCCCATTTTCAAAAAATCTTTTAATCTGACCACATAACCTCACTTTCAAAAAGCTTTTACTCAGTTGCTGCACGATAAGAGGACGGCAAGAATGTTACTCAGTAAAAAGAAGTCGGGAAAGTAAATAAAGTTTAAATCAATTAAACTGCTAGCAAATTTGCTCGTGATAACAGCATCTCAAAATTTTATTGTGTTCTGAAGAACCTCATAATTTTGATCATTTAAACGCTTCTTCAACTTTGGACAATTGGCTTAAAAACTTTCTCTTTTTACTCGCCGCGTTATGCTACTAGGGCCTTAAAGAAATATTTCAAGGACCACATACATGTTTATTCATTTCTTTAATATATAATCAAAATTTGTTTAATCAAGTATATTTATTCTATAAATTAAAATAAGACTCCGACGCCATCAAAAAATTTTGACAGTTTAAATAATTTTAGGGAGTTACAAACCCTCAACCTCTTTCCTTCCTGCCTACAACTATATATATATATGTATATATATAATTATATATATATAATAAAATATATAATATATATATATATAATATATATTATATATATATATAATATATAATTATATATATATTACTATATATATTCGATAAAAAAGGTGATATGAACACCGTAATTAAAGTGGATGCATATTTTTCTACCAAATTTAATTCTTAACGCTCTGAAATTTTGTTCACAAAATATATAATTGGCTCATCTAATATTAATAAAATAAGCTACACAGGTATCATTATCATATAATATATTATATTTATATATATAATATATATAATATATATATATATATATATATATATTTATATATATATATATATATTATTATATAATAAAACTTTTGATAAGTTTAAAAATTTTAGTTCGGAGGTTCACTAACCCTAACCTCTTCCTTTCCTGGCTGATATATATTATATATATATACTATATATATTATATTATATATATTATAATATATATATAATATATATATAATATATGTAATTTTATATATATATAATATATTATATATCTATATTTCGGTCTATAGCTGACTCCTACATTTCTGTGTAACTACGTTGGCTCAGGCACGAGTTAACCATTTAGAAACGATCGATTTTGCATGTAACAATGTGACATAAAATTCCTTTTTATTTTTCGACTGGGGCAAATAAATGAAATCGAATTACTTAATAAATTGGAATTTTTTTAAATATTCAAAACGAAAAAAGGTAACCTTTAACCCGCACTTAATAACGCTTTTAATCCATTAAAATGGCGCCAGTCCGTGCCAAATCGAATAGCGGAGATGGTGTCTGTATATTTAAAATATAAAATATGTTATAAAGCCTGTTTATAAATGATACGTTTAAATACTATAGCATAATAAATAATAATCTCTGTAAAAATTTAAGAAATCATGGACTGTATTAAAAAAAAGAAATTAATAATATTATTAAATAATAAAAGGTGAAGAAGACTTTAAATTATCATAGTTTAATCATGGACACTAAAGAAACTTTTAGATTAAAGAAACCATTTTGCATATGGAATAACTCAAGTATTAATATATATAGTATATATATTATATATATATATTATATATATAATATATATATATATATATATATATTATATATATTATATAATATATATATAGAGAGAGAGAGAGAGAGAGCGGAGAGAGAGAGAGAGAGAGAGAAAAGAGAGAGAGAGAGAGAAAGATGAGAAGAGCACGTATTAAAAAGTTACTGGAGTCGCCACTGAATATATATATATATATATATAATATATATCTATATATTATGTAATTATATATTATATATATTATATATATTAATATATATATATATACTAATATATAATATATATATATATATATAATATATATATGGCACTACGGAAATTTTTTAAGACCTCACAGAATATGAGGTAGAAGAATAGGGAACAAGGGGTGGCTATTTTGTGATAAAGAACTGGAGGAATTTAGGGTAAGAGTGGTGGAGCGAAGCGGAAACCCCCATTCCCACAACGACGACTACCCTTTCAAACCATAAAATCCCCTCGGCACCTAATACATCGATGCGCATTTATCCACACGAATAGAACAACCATTGTCTTTAAATTTCAATACTTTTTGCAAAAAGTAATATACAAAATTCGCAACTAAATACAAAAAATTCACATCAATCTAAATTATCACTTGGCAACTCTATGTTTAAATGGGAGAACTTTAGCAGTATTTATCCAAAAAATAAGCTATTTGAATCAGGCACCTATAATGTACATGTTCCATATATATATAATATATATATATATATATATTATATATATATAATAAATATATATAATAACATATAATAATAATATATTAATATAAATATATATATATATATATATTATATATTAATAGAATTAAATATTATATATATTAAATATATTAATATATATATATATATATATATATATATAATAAATATATATATAATATATATATATTATATATATAATATATTAAATATATTATATATATATATTATAATATATATATATATATATAATATATTATATATATAATATAAGTGTTTGTATGTACGATGCGCGCATGATCTATAATTAATTGCAAGCATAAATCTAAATGCAGAGAAACAGCGTTTTCAAAGCCAAAAACTCGCATAGCATAAATTTTCAGGTTAATAAATGTAACTATACTCTTCCATGACGACCGTAACTAAATTATTAGTCAACCATTCCAATCAAACGCAAATAATTATATAAATATTTCATAATAGTAGTACCCAACCATTATCTGAATGGTTGCCCCCTCCAGGCAAGGTATTTCCCGTACCCTTCTCGGCAGGGAGGATTCGTTTGTGAGTTCCTTTCGAACAGTGTGTTTCAGATTCTCCCGTTGCAGTGAGGGATTCCCCAAGGACGAGCTATATAAAAAATCCTGACGTAGGTCAACTCCTCCTCCTCAGATATTATCTTTAAAATTGCTTGAGATGCAGTTGAAAATATTGTATTTAATTTTATTATAATGAACTAAATCATCTTCAACACTATATATATACACCAGTCTATAATAACATTGATGCATAACCCATTATACACATCACAAAAAACCACACGATCCAACACACTACAAAAAAAAAAACACACACACACAACCACACACATACACACACACACACACAAAGACCACACATATTTATATATATATATATATATATATATATATAATATATATATATATTATATATATATAATATCATATATTATATTTATTATTATATTATACTTATACGTATAATATTATCAAAATCAATGAAAATTTAAACAGACCGACTACTGGTTTTATATCCTCCGTCTGTTTGCCTTGTCTGTAAAATATTCTTTTTAAATTTTAATTCTATCGAAAATTTAAAATAAATGTATATAATAAAACATGTCAATTGTATATAAAAGGAAAAATTCAAGTATTATAATTTATACTCTAATTGCCGCGCTTGTGATTATATAATTATATAATATATATATATATACCTATAATTATATATATATATATAATATATAATTATTATTTATTATATATATATATTATTATTTTTATATATTTATAAATATATATAGATTTGTATGAAACATAGAAATAGATAATAGAATTTATCATTCAGACATATATACTAGATATATCTAAATTTTATAATATATAATATATATATAATATATATATATATATAATACTTATATATATATATATATATCCTACTCGTCAAAATCCAAAAAGATCATCTCAGATTATCCCAAGAAAATCGCGACTCTCCAACATTACCATCAAGATGGACCACATGCCACAATCACAGCATACTGACTTTTCAAACTTAAACTTAACTCTACATTAGAATTGTAGTACTCACACCCAATAACTACAAAATTTCTACCATAGATCGTCCTGCAGCCACTTCGTTAGAATATTAACTCTTCTCTCATTCCATCTCATTCCATTTCCACACAGCACTACAACACTGTCAGATCAACCACTCATTTTCAAAGTTTTTTTCACCTGTTCAGTCACACGAGCAATAAAATTTGCCCTTTCAAATACAATCCATCTTCACGCCTCTCGTCCTCGGCAATTTATCCGTCTGACATTCCTATGTGCCCATACGATTCATACACATTTTCGCCGAAAGATAGCAGGTAAGCTTACGACGCATCAACGAGACCATCTCCGGGTATGCATTGGCATCCCTCCACAAAAGACAAGTGTAGTCGGCAGCCAACCAACTATATCACCTTGTCCCTTTGTCCCTTCTACGACACTCACGGACAATACGAGTGCTTAGCAATTCTTTCTCCCCCTCCACATCAGAGGGATGATAAGGGATAGGGATGTCTGTATTATTTGTTGTCCTAGAAGAGGGGTGCTGGACATGAAGTTATGCAGTAAATGATATGATGGATAAAAGGTGGTTGCTCTGTATAGTGTGTCTGGAAGATATGTGGATATGAACGCAGAAGAAAAGGACGAACCAATTAGCGCACTGAATGTCCAAGGGAGACCCTACCATCCCATAAGGCAACGGTAGGTAAATTCATCGCTGCGAGTAATCCGCGCACTCTACTCTATGATAATATATATATATATATATTAATTATAGGTATATATTA
>JABUQX010107055.1:10000-20000 GCA_015478945.1 Trachelipus rathkii | reverse complement strand
ACTAATTAAATGACAATTAAAAAATAAAAGTTATAGGGTATACTAAAAAATAAAACATGAATTGAAATGGGAAAAAAATAAAAATAATAATAATAATAATAATAATAATAATAATAATAATAATAATAATAATAATAATAATAATAATAATAATAATAATAATAAAAATAATAATAATAATAATAATGTATAATTAATAGTATAATGTAATAATTCAGAAAATAATAATAATTAATAATCATAAAAAACGAAAAATAATAATAACGAAATGACAACATCAACATATAATATAAATAGTTAACACCGATGTTAAATCCACCAACACAACCGACAAGCGGAGAACGCAAGAACGTATACAGCAAAGGTATAAAATTAAACTATATAACGAGATAGTTGTTGTTTCCATAAATCGTGTGTAGTTGGGCAGAGCTTGAAGTGATATTTAGAGGGGGACGGAGACTGTGTATAAAAAATGTATGTAACTATCGAACATAACACCTATGGCCGCTTCCGTACTTCTACATATCGTAAACCTTCCTCTACTATCCTGGGTACTAACTTCTTCAGCTTCATTCCCCTACGCTTCAAACTTAATAGTATTTTATGTCTGATTGATCGGGCATACAAAATATGCTCAGATTGGACTGGTTTCCACTCAGAAATGTGCTATCTAAGGAACTTCTTTGTCGGCAATCTGTTTCCCCCCTACATGTTTGATAGGATTCTCAACTCCTATTTGGACGACATCTTTCGTCCTAAAACTCTCACCTCTTCAGCTCCTAAACTTTCAATTTATCTCAGATCCCCTTTCTCGGCCCCAAAACCACAGTTCTTACTAAATCTCTTAGGAAAATTCTTGACTCTGCCTACCCACATATAGAATTCAAACTTATTTCGTCTAATCCCTTTAGCATAAGTTCTTTTTTCCACCTTAAAGAAGATTCCCAAATTGCTTCGATCCATGGTCGTTTATAAATATCAGTGTGCAGACGTCACACTGCTTACATAGGGGAATACCTCGCCTTCAACTCACGACAGAATTGAAAAAGCCGATAAGGCATCTCGTTCAGAATCGGGCCTCTTCAATAGCTACACCAACGACACAGCACATTCGGGACGCATGCGTTTCCAGAAGATCACATCCTAAACAATAAGCTTCCAATCTCAAAACCTTTAAATCATTAAAGAAGGTCGAATCATAGACTATTTAAACCACAGTCTTCGTCCTCTAAATATCACTTTCAAGGCTCTGCCAATACACACAATTTTGATTAACAACCAACTACTCATTACATAGTTTATCTTTCATACTTCACAGTATACGTCTGCTTCTTCTCGCTTCGTTTTGGAAGTGTTGTGGGTTAACATTTGTTACTATTTATATTATTATTTGCAAATGTTTCATTTTTTCGTATTATTATTATTAATTATTATTATCATTATTATATTATTATTATTATTAATTATTATATTATTATTATTATTATTATATTATTATTATTATTATTATTATTATTATTATTTTATATCCATATCTTCTTATAAATTTATTCTTTATTTTATTTTTCATTTTTCATTACATAATTTATGAGGGACTATTACATATTACATCAGAGAAATTCCTATAATGTTATAGTCTTTTTAATTGTCATTTTAGTCATCAATATGTTTTGTGGTTTTTATACTGGTATCGTTTACATTATATCTTAAATTGGTTATTATCCTTTTAATTTATTAATTTATTTTTTTGTAATTTTTATTTTTATTTATTGGTTTCATGAGAAAAATGTTTAACGTTATATTTATCTAATTTTAATCTAGAGTTTTAATTTTATTTTTAGTCTACTGAGGATGGATTGGTATATAATCCGAACGTTTAGAATAAAGTTGAGAATACGACGATCTTATTAATATCACCCATGTATGGATTGTTGCATGTTCCTTTATTATATATATATGTATCATAGATGTATCTAGTGTATCTATACTTGTAAATCTATATGTTTTCTGCATATTTCAAAGCTAAGAAATATATTATTATTATATATAATAAATATATATATAATATAATAATATTTACATTTGCACACACTCACGGCAGAGCCTTTCAAGGAGGGGGTTTAGCAACGCCTCAGACGTCAACAACTATTATAAATTACGCAGATGAGCACAGAGCAGGCTTTAAAGTGGGGAGATTAAATTCAGCTGGAAACACAGAAGATGAAGAGAATTCCACAGAGCAGATGTGGCAGGAAAAAGGAAGCACGCAGCGAACTAGCCTGGAGTTACCTATATCTCAACACAAAACTGATGTGCAGACACAGTACCCCTTGTGCTACAAGGGCGACGTAAAGGTGGAGGTAAGCGAGTGATAAGCTTCCTGAGCACCTGCGCTGCGGTACCTATAGAAAAAGAGATAAAGCACCAACTGCGCGCAAAGATAGAGGGTCAAGGGAACTTGAAATACAGGACAGTTTTATAAGCCTTTTGCCTTTGACTCGAAACCTATCCAAAAGCCGGGTGAAACAGACGCCCCCCAGATATGAGAGCAGTATCCATACAAGGCGGATGAGCCGCTTGTATAGCTGGAGCAACTAAGAAGAGGAAAAAAGTCTCGCAGTCTAAACAGAAACCCCAGTTTCTTTTGAGGCCGCCCTAGCAACCCTTGTGATGTGAGGTTCCAAGACATTTTTTTGTTTAATGTTAAGGCCAAGGATTCTTATATTGTCAACAGGAGAAAAGAGAACCATCGAAAAAGATAGGAAAGTTGGAAGGTGTCTTAGAAAGGGAGATTTGTAAGAGTTGAGTTAAAGAATTGAATTTCACAGAGTTAGAACCCACCCGGAAATTTTATCCAGACCAGCGAGAGAATCGGAAAGATAAGACGAGAGGCAATTCTAGAAGTAAAGAAGGAGCAGAATTGAAATGAGTTGAAGAATGAAAGTCGAGTCATCGCATATGAGTGAATAAGAGTTAGATGTGCAGGTGAGGAAGATCATTAATGAAAAGTAGGCAAAATAAAGTAGAGATAAGACAGAACACCTGGAACACCTACTATTGACAGAATAAAGGAAGAAGTAGTCGCCCATCAACCACAGCCGATATTGAAGCGATTTGAAAGAAAACTAGAACATAGAGTAAGCAAAAGAGAAGGGAGGGGAGCCTTTGGAGCGCAGTGATGCGTGCCATACCCGGTCAGATGCTTTGGATATGGTTTGGATATGTCAAGCGCCAAGTCTCCCCGTAGTTCCTAAGGCGAAAACCATAAATCAGTAAGATAGGAAGTATATCGCCAGTAGACCTGACGCCGAAGCCGTACTGGCGATCGGAAAGAAGTGAATGCGATTCCAGATGATCTAAGAACATGAGAAGTTGAGAAGAGTTCAAAAGATCTTAGATAAAATACAAGCAAGAGCTATAGGGCGAAGGTTAGAAAGGATCGAAGCGGCTTCCTTTTTTCGGAATAGGTTGACATATGTGCGTGCTTCCAAACACTGAGGGAAAGTGTTAGTATTGAGACTTGAAAAATAGTTGAACGAGGGGGCGGGGACTAGCCGGAGCACACTCCCAAAACTCCGGGGATGGAATGCCTCCGGCCACCCCCTTCCTAACGTTCATAGATTTCAGAGCCCATGCACCCGATCAAATTGTAATCACAGGCAAAGGCAAGGACACCTGAGAGGAGAAGGAGGGAGGATGAGGAATGCCAGAAATCGTCCAGGGTTGAGTTAGAGGAAAATAAGGAGGCCGAAGAGATTGTCTTTTCAGTTGAAGAATTAGCAACAGAACCATCAGAGCGCATAAGAGGAGGAAAGACAGATTTCCAGAAGTTTTTAGAGATGTTTTGGCAAGAGGCCAGAAAGATTTGGGTCAGTAGGAGAACAAGGAGGTTAGCGCACTTCGTTTGATGAAAGCCCGCCTTTGCTCGTCGAAGAGTATCCGTGAACGATTCCTAGCAGAATGAAAATTAGCAGAGTGATAGGAGAACGCGAATTTTTCCACTCCCGATCGCACTGTTCTCTGAGCGAATGAGCCAGGAACAAGCACGATCGAACCATGGATATGAGGGAGAAAGATTTAGTCGGAAGAAGGAATGCACCTCATCACCCATAACGATTACAGCTCCACTTTATCGCAGAAGTCGAAGCGTCAACCAGAGACAAAGCAGCATTCAATTAGTAGTTAGCGGTAGACACAAGCAAGCTCCCCCCAATCGGCCGATTCAAGTGTCCAGAAAAAACGAGTATGGCAGGATGGAGCTGCCTGAGAGAAAGTATTAAAATTAAGTGATATTAGGTTGTGGTCAGATTTACCGATAGAGCCAAGGTGTTTTTTAAGAGAGAAGGACTCGTGGTGAAACATAGGTCAAGAGTGTTTCAGAATTGGTTAGGACGATCCGGAATGTGTGTGGGTTCTTCAATTCGTTGCTCCAGATCGTGAGAATGCCTGAAATGATTCGGGCCTCTCCCCACTAAAGTCGGTATGAGAGGAACCCAACCATTCAGTGTTATGTAAATTGAAATCCTCTAATAGAACCAGTATTTGGATGAGAAGATATACAATCTCGTGAGAAGTAGTAAGAGTATCTCAAAAAAGGCGTGAAAATCTGTTTCGTTAGGAGAACAGTAGCAGGAACACAAGATTATATTATATATATAATATTATAAATAGATATATAGTATTAATATATATATATAATAATATATTAATATATATATATACATATATATATATATATATATATATATATAAAAGTTGATATCGAATTATACTGTTAACTTTATTATATATAAATATATTATAGAGAAAATAGAATAAAATATATTATACATATATATATATATATATATTATATATATATATCTATATATATATAAATATATATAATTATATATATTATTCTTTTTTGCAGAACTTTGCTTGATGTTATATTGATTTAATAATAACAAAGGTTCTATACTTCTATATATAACTTTAATTTACATTAAGTTTAATATCCTTAGAAAAAATCGTGTGAACTAAATCAAATCGAAAGCACCTCATGTATTTGAATATATTTTACTCGATCTGAAGATAAAAGTACTTACATTTGCAATAGGAAATAGTAACACAGTTTGATGGGAAACAGTCCTGTTCGATCATGCTTAAAAATTGTTTGCCGATCCACCAGTTTACTTTTGGAGTCAATGAATACATTACTCGGATCCTTAAATAAATGTACATTTACATCCAGACATTGCTGCAATTGTTAAAGATGGTTGGAGCAAAAGCTGCTCCGAATAAACCTTTATTTTCAAAAACTCAGACCACAAGTGGACTACTTTTTTGAATTGTCAAACACTTGGTTCTGTCCTATGTCGACGTGAAATTTTAAAATACAATTGATATAATGGTTGTTAAAGATAGTGACCATTAGGTTTTTTAACAAGACCGGATTTAAAGCACTGTGTGGACGACATGATTTCGAAATTGGAAGTCCTTTTAGACCGTGAAAATATTCGTAAAATAGTTCTAGAAGAAGCTGATAAGAAAAAAAAAATAAACTTAAAAATTGCTTAAAGGAATACTTCATGTATTTAAAAATGAATGCTTGCACAAGGGCAAAGCTGAATTTTTCCCCCATTAATATTACGTATGTAGACGAAGATAAAAACAATATTACTAAAACGTTAGCAGTAAGAGATACCAAATAGCAACATTTCAGCTAGTATATCCAAGAACTTGTTATTTACGTTTTAAAAGAATTTCAAATAATAAGAGGCAAGTAATTAGCTTTGTTACGGATAACGGATAACATGATCAGTATAAGTGAAAAATTCAATAATTGCAATGAGGATAAAGAACAGGAAGCTGGTAAATGTGATACTGATTTTCTTGAATGTCAAAACGAAGAAGCAATAGTTTTTTTCAAAATGAACTTGATAAAACTATGATAAGGCTAAATATTAGAAGTCCTTTTAGACCTGGAAAATATTCATAAAATAGTTCTAGAAGAAGCTGATAAGCAAAAAAAATAAACTTGTAAATTGGTTAAAGGGATGCTTCGTGCATTTAAAAATGATTGCTTGCACAAGGGCAAAACTGAATTATTTTTCCATTAATATTACATATGTAGACTAAGATAAAAAACAATATTACTAAAACGTTAGCAGATAGAGATACGAAATCGCAACATTTCAGCTAATATATCCAAAAACTTGCTATGTACGTTTTAAAAGAATTCGAAATAATAAGAGGCAAGTAATTAGCTTAGTTACGGATAACGCATCAAACGTGATTAATACGATTAAAAAATTAAATAAGGGCAATGAGGATAAGGAACAGGAAGGTGGTAAATGTGATACTGATTTTATTGAATGTCAAAACGAAGTAGCAAAAGTTATTTTCAGAATGAACTTGATAAAACTATGATAAGACAATGTTCCGATGACATTAACATTGCACACATGAGGTGTGGAGTTCATACTTTACGTTAGCAGTGCGATTGTATCAGCAGTACTCTTACAGCAAATCTTATGAGCAAGGCGAGAAAAATAGCAAACAGCACGTACCCAAAAAATTAATAGAAATTCTAAAGCGTCAACCTGGAAAAGTGGCAATCTTAGGTCAAGAGACAAGATGGGGAAGTACATGTCTTATGCTCGAAAGGCTTCTGCAACTTAAAGACTATATTAGTTTGATGGCTGCCGTTACTCCTAAACTTTCTCTCTCCGATGTCAGTGGGAACAAATCGAAACCCTCAAAGAATTCTTAAAACACTTTACCCATACTTTACAACAAAAAATATTCAATTAGAAGGCTTGATTGCAGGAAATTTTTTATAGAGAAGGGATTCTATCTAGCAAATGACATAAAAAATTCCAAGTAAAGATATGTTATCTGAAAACAAATATTTTTGTCGGCCATCTTTGTTGATCCACAGTTCAGAGTCTTCCTCAGAATGGAAGATCTGATACTAGAAGCTAGGATGCTCTTTCTAAACTAAGAATTTAAATGAATAACACTATCAAACAGAAATCTGGGTCGGAGTCAGAAAATTCAGTAGTTTCGGGAATACTCCCTTGTGGTGTCTTGTCAGATGAAGATAAAGAAGTCAAATTTGACAAACAATGGGACAAACTGTTGCATGCAGAAAAGTGATTGAGAAACATCTCCAAACTAAAAATTCTTTGAAATAATACAAAGTAGAATTCCATAAGGTATTAGATGAAATAATGAAAATCGACCGGAAATCAAAGTTAACAGTTAAAGAGGCAATCCTAGCTATCCTAAAATTTTGCAAGATGCGGCTTATCGCAATACAGCTTTACCTTCTTAGTCAAGTGAATGTTGAGAGCTTATTTTCTGCTTTAAAAATAATAAAATTGGATCTAAAGACATCGTTATAGTAGGATTTTATTAAAGAAGTTTTATTTTTAAGAAACAATTGTTTCTTAAAAATAAAACTTCTTTAATAAAATCCTACTATAACGATGTCTTTAGATCCAATTTTATTATTTTTAAAGCAGAAAATAAGCTCTCAACATTCACTTGACTAGAAGGTAAAGCTGTATTGCGTAAGCCGCATCTTGCAAAATTTTAGGATAGCTAGGGATTGCCTCTTTCACTTGTTTAACTTTGATTTCGGTCGATTTTCATTATTTCATCTATACCTTATGGAATTCTACTTTGTATTATTTCAAAGAATTTTTAGTTTGGAGATGTTTCTCAATCACTTTCAATAAATTTAAATTACACATGCTCAGGCAGGCAGTTCAAAGAAATATTATTTTAAAATTTAGGAAGAAAGTGAATTAAATTATATATATATATATATATATATATATATATATATATATATATATATATATATATATATATATATATATATATATATATATATATATATAATATATATATTTTTATTTATATATATTATGATAAATGTATATTATATATATATATATATATATATATATATATCGGCAATAGATTTGTTCCTTGGGAACCTAGTCTTAATAATAAACAGGAAGACGAACAAAAATGGAGAAAGCATTCTTTATTTATAAAATCCGGACGTTTCGGGTATTACTCGACCCATCTTCAGCAAAAAATTTACTCTAGAAATAATTAAAATTTACAATTAAAATTAAAATTAAAAGATGAAAAATCTATATAATAATATTAATATTAATACACCATGAATAAAGTTACATTAAAAAATGGGAAGCAAAGCACATAAATGAAAATTAAAACAAAATCACAAATTACATAAAATGGAAGGAGAATCAAATAGTGTACTACCATTTCTAGACGTTTTAATTAACATAATAATAGTTATTTTCCTACTTCATTATATAGAAAACCCTCTACCACATTATAAGGCATGAATTTCTTTAGTTTCCTCCCAACGAATTACAAATTATCTGCACTACAATGCAGGCTTTTCAGAGCATTCAAACCAGGGTTGCGGAGTCGGAGTCGGAGTCGGAGTCGCGGAGTCGGGGAGTCGGTAGTTTTGAAGAGGGTGGAGTCGGAGTCGGAGTCGGTAATTTTGAAAGGGTGGAGTCGGAGTCGAGTCGGAGTCGAAAATTTTCTGTGTAAGGGAAGTCGGAGTCGGAGTCGGAGTCGGAGTCGGTAACTTTCAAAGACAGAGTTGGAGTCCGGGAAGATTTTAACACTGACAAAGTTAAAATTGTGTTTACTCTCTGTGAATGACTTCAATCACTTCATGCAAGTTTATTGACTTTCGACTTCCACATCACAAAATGCAATTGCAAACTTCGAAGATTCTTAACCAGCACCTTATGTTTCAATTTGGATTATATTCTAATAAATTCAACCTTCAACCTTATACCATCTATATTTAAGATACTGAAGGAATAAAAGACTCCATGGTACGAAGAGAAATTTGCTTTCATTGACAATGATAATTATCCCTAGCTGTTTGTTTATATTCGATCCAATCTCAGGGGTAGCTTACTGAAGAACAAACAACAAAAAAGCTCTAAATCTGCAACTTTGCAATGTGGCCATTTGTATTAAAAGGTTGCAGGAAGTTCAAGAGAAAAGGATACATCTAACATATTGTAAGTGAAACTACAACAATCTCCGTTACTACCTTCTCAGTCATTCTTCAGAAAGTTCAGAAGATTAGTATGAAAAGCTTCTAGATATTGAAGAGCTTAGTCGAAAGCGTCGATTGGTTCAAGAAAAAGGTCAGGGTCCTTCCTAATCCTTGTACACAATATTCCATAACTTTAAATAAATTTCTTTGCTGCAACTGAAAGAAGTTGAAAATTTTATGTATCTTCGAAGAGTATCATAAAGACATTGTACAAGAAGCTGAAATTGCTGCTACTGCTCAACCTCCAACGCAAGTTAGCGTGGAACTGCTTTTCCTGCTCTTCGCATTATAAAATAAATCAGACCAAAGAGGAAAAATGAAGGAGAAACTGGCAGATGCTATTCTATTTTTAAAAACTAATCATTCAATGAGTAGATGATTTTAGATGTAAGTTCATGTACTAAGTAACTGTATAGTTTATATATATATATATATATAATATCTATATATATATATATATATATATATATATTATATATTATATATATATATAATATATATATAATATATTATATTAATATATATATATATATATATATATATTATATATATATAATATATATATATATATATATATATATATATCCGTAATTTGTCTAATTATTTAAGTTATCAAAATTTTTGATGGCTTAAGTCTCTTAATTATATTTTTTAAATAATAATAAAAATAATAGTTATCAAGCAAATTAAGAGATATGTTTTAATTAATAGAATAATGAGAAACATATTATGTAGTTGGTGAGATTTCTTAGTGAAATGGCTGTTGTTCCATATATATTATATATATAATATATATATATATATATATATATAATATATATATATATATTATATATTATATATATATATTATATATATATAATATATATATATATATATATATATATATATTAT
>JABUQX010107055.1:0-5000 GCA_015478945.1 Trachelipus rathkii | reverse complement strand
GAGAGTGGTTTGTGGATGTGCAAGAAAAAGGGGTAAAATAGAGAATAAATTAATTGAAAGTATGTTGAGATGGTGGTTGGTTCATAATGGAAAAGGATGAATGATAACGTCGCTTGGTTTAAAGCGACCCATGTCATAAGTGGCCCGAGTGTGTTTGCGACAACCGAACTCGGGCGGGGAGAACCGAAGAAATGGTGGATATTGAGTCCCAGTAAACGAGAGTTTGTCTCTGACAGCCGAGAGAAATGTGAGTTGGTAGAGGCGAGAAGAAAGGTGTATAACAGGAGTGAAAGGCGGGGGGAATGGAGGGGGTATGGTTGTGGCCCCACCTGGGACCAGGGGATGAACCCATTACATTGACGGATCTAACCATCAGTTGAAGGTCCCATTCGCTGATGGATCCCATGAAGCTATTAGGGTGGATTTTTCTGACGCGATGGATTCCCACTATTAATGGTACTTGAGCCGCCGCGAGGCCGGTAAAAGGGCTTGGGCTTTCTTTTCGACTTGTGTCATGGTTCCTCTAACTCCGCTTTTTTTCCTCTTGATTCCCCGATGCCCCGTCGCGCACCTTCTCCCATTCTCTGGAAAAGGGGATATTTATAGCAGATATGTTATGAAGAAGAAGATTATAGTATAATAATATATAATATATAATATATAATATATATACATATAAGGCTATATATATATACCTAATAATTTATATATATATATTTTATAATATATTATATACTATTATATTATCCATTTATTATTTTATCACTATTTAACATATACTATTACTATAATAATATATATAAGAACCTCATTTTGCCGCTTAAAATGGTATTATGGACATTCCAGTGCCCCTAATTGGGCCATCGTCGTTCGTCGCGCGCCTTACTGTTATGTGTTCATATACCACACTCATCCTTCCATCGACAACATATCATAATAACACATACTTATATCCACACCCCTCTTCTGACAATTAACCCATCGTACAGACATCCCTATCCCTTATATCAATACGTGTAGGGAGAAAAAATTGCCTCACTATTCGTAAATGTCCCTGCCGTGTCGTAGAAGGCTGAAGATAATCTAAGAGGGCACTAAAAGAGTGGGTTAGTTAGTGTTGGCTGCCTTAATAAATCTACTTAAATATCCGCTTTTGCAGAATGCTAATCGCAAGAGAATGCCCTCGGAGAGAAGGTCGTGATCGCAGTAAGCCCCCTTCTATCCTTCGCGGAAAATGTATGAATCGTATCTGTATATGAAATGCCAGAGGAATAAATGTTGAGATGAGGAGAGAGAGGGAATGGATGTATTTAGAAAGGGCAAAATTTGAGATTGGCTCGCTGTGACTGAAACATCATAAGATGGAAGGGAAATCGGTGAAACTGACGAGGGTGTGGTTGTGAAATGGTGTTTTGTGTTGCTGCTGTGAAGGAGAGAGAGGGGGATTAAGGATTGCAATTCTGATGAAGTGTGAAGTTGTGGTAGAGCAGCATAATGGTACGATTTTGGTGTGTGTGAGTACTACAGAGTCCTACATCTCTACTTTCAACCTATGTTTTTTTCAGGCGTGTCTACTACACACCTACTTACTCTTATCCCACGTTTCTTCTCCCTCCTTTAACAATAACACCCTGCCATCTTCTCTACTCCCGCACGAAATCCTCTCAACTCACTTGACAAGGTTAAATTTTAGTTTGAAAAGGTCAAAAACTTGTGTGGTGCGACGATAATGATACCTTCATCTGAGGGTAATGTTGAAAAGAGTAGGATTTTCTGGGATAATAGGAGATTCAGTTCTTTGCCACATATCTGCCAATTCACGGATCTTTTTATATACAGTTGTCCACCACCACTCACGGGGCCAGAGCCCTATTCAGGAGGGGGTGTAGTACTCACCTCAAAAGTTCACCTCTAGCGCAAATTACGCTTATGAGCACAGACGCAGGCTTAAAGTGAGGAGATAAATCAGTAGGAAATACAGAAGATGGAAAGAATTCCACAGAACGAGGTGGTGGGAAAGAAGGAAGAAACCACAGCAACTAGCCTGAAGTTACCAATGTCAACACACAATACTGTACGTGCGACAGTAAATACCAAGAATTCTAATTGTGTACCGAAAGGCGTCGTAAAGGTGGTGGTACGCGTGTGATAAGTTCCCTCGAAGTACAACATTTGCCGCTTGTGGTACCTATGGGATAGAGATTAAGCACCATCATAGCCTCGGCAACGAAAGAATAGAGGTCAATGAACTGGAAAGGTACAGAAACAGTTTTTAATAAGCTTTTTTTGCAAGTACGTTGACTGACCCTGTCCAAAAGCCGGGTGATACCAGAGAGCCACCCCCCCCCCATGATATGAGAGCAGTACCTCCATACATGGGCGATGAATAGACCTTTGTATAGCGGAGCCACTGAGAAAAGGAGGAAAGTCTCACAGTTCTAAACAAGTAACTTTCCAAAGTTTTATTTATGAGGATCTGCACCTATGCACCGTTAGTGATGTGAGTAGTCATATTTTCCAAGACATATTTTTTTGTTCATTAAGTATAGTGCCAAGGATGTTTATATTTGCTTAACACAGAGGGACGACCGAACCGTTCGAAAGAGACAGGCATAGTATAAAGGTAATTTGGAGAAGGAGAATTTGTAAACAAGTTCGGGTTTTTAAAAGAATAATAGAAATTTTCATACAAATGTTATTTCTATCATACATTCAGTCGAGAAATATATAACAATTATATATATCTATTAATCATAACTCACTGTAAATAATTACAGTATTTATCAGGAAAGAATAAAGCGAAGGGCAATTCCGAAGTAAAGGTGGGAGAGAATTTGAATATGAAGTTAAAGTGAAAATGAAGGGTCGAGTCATTCTGGATAAACGAGATGGTTAAGAGTTAGAGAGGTGCATGGAGTATGAGAGTCAGGGAGTAAGGTATACGTATAAAAGATACATAATAAATGAATAAAGTAGGATAAATAAAATGTTGTAGGAGAATAAGACAAACTGACCATACCTGAGAGGATGAAAATCACCCACTATTTGACAAGAAAATGAAAGAAGAAAGTTTCGTAGCTATCACTACCAATCAATACTAATAACATAGATATCGAATAAATTTGATGATAACGATTTTGAAAAAGAAAGTCTAGATAAATAATTAGTAAGTTATTCAAACGAAAAGGAAGGAAAACTGGTCACACAAGTTTCAATAGGCCGAGAGGAGTCTAAAGAAAGAAGGAAAGTGGTGACTAGAAATTTAAACCGTGCACACCATAAAGAACTTACCAGTCGTAACGTACCGGCGAGGGTGTACAAGATTAGACCCATTTCAATCTTGAGATATTGATTAGATAAATTTCGCGCCAAACCACCAAGTCCACCCACCGTAAGTTTATTCCCCATTTTTTTCCACTTCCCAAGCCTGGAGTGTTCCTCTTACGTCCTTATAAAAAGACGCAAAACCAAAAACAGAAATACCATAATCTCCATCTAATTATACTTAAAATTCTCGGTCTATATGAAAGAAAATAGAATAAGTATTACATGTCTTCGTCCAGTATTTACTCCAAAAGCTTCACACTTCTTGAACAAGCGAGAGCCGACACGCCGTGAACCTGGCGTACTTGACGAGGAAGTGAGGAGTTTCCGCAAGCATGGACTCCTATCCTATGAACCAGTTTTGGAAAACGTTTCGAAAAGGGATGGCTGTAAAGAATGGTTTTCAAAGTCTTTCGCACTAGACCATACATTTAAAGTGAGAAGGCTGACAGGGCTGTATTATTACGGAGTTTAGTATAGGAATAAGAAGTGCTACACCAGAGCGGCCAATTTCCCTCTTTGTAGAAGTCGGAATCAGGTTTTGGAACATGTGAGAGCTTCCGAACACTGAGGGAGGGAAAGTGCTAGTATTGAGACTATAGGAGAAGCAATAGATAAATATTGTTGTTATCTTCCTGGAGAAGGAGGGTACTCAGACAGGATTGAGGATGCACTTTTTTCTATTTTTTCTTGGGTTGTGTCAGCTTGGATTTTATAGGAGATATAAATGCTAACACCATATGATTCTAGGAGCAAACTCTTGTGAGATAAGGAGTGTAAGAAACAGACTTTTTAACTATAGGGAAAAGTTTGTTCTTAAAGAGATGAAGATTTGTCAGTAAGGAGAACCAAAATGGAGGTTAGTTCGCTTGAATCTTTCGCGGTTGCATTGAGATATACCAAGCCAGCTTCGTGCTCGTCGATAGGATATCTCCTGCAAACGTAGTTTGCGTAAGCTGCACATTAGTAAAAACTAAATAAGCGAGAGTGATTAGGAAGAAAGAGATTTTCTATTCCATCAACACGCCCGAGTTTAGTGCCCAACTGTCACCTAAGACTGAATTGTGTCCAGAGAATTTAATTTTCGTCGATGCAAGATGCAGAGGCCACCATCGAATTAGTTCGGAAGGCCACATATTATACTAAGGGTCTGGAGAGCAATTAATGAATGGCATGATGAGGAAAGAAAAATTTAGGAGGAACATGACAGGAATTGAACCAAAGGATAGGGTCATCTTCTATATACGACTTGACGAGAATCGCATTTCTCCTCAACTCAGAACTAGTTTAAATCCTCTATACTATTACATCATTATTTAGCCTCTTATTTCAAAGGAGGATAGCCAAATGAATTGCGCGATATCGAGTCTGCGAGACTTGATAACCTGTACAACAATGGAATAGTTCAGAGTCCCTGCTTTCTTACGCGGTTCTATAGAGAATATTCCTTCACTCTCACGATGGTAGGCTCAGTCCACAAATCATCTTGAGCGAAGATAATCGTTGTACGTGTCAGCGCAACACTTGATTCGTGCACTCACATCTTCTATTACATAGAAGTACTTATTGCGATTCTATCGATTGATTATACTATTCACTTGAGTTAGTTATGATATTATTTATAGATTGTTAAGTAATTATTTATTCATTTGTTATTGAGTGTCATTTTATTATTT
>JABUQX010107053.1:40000-41428 GCA_015478945.1 Trachelipus rathkii | reverse complement strand
TGTGTTAAATGAAAAATTCTATCAAACATCTGCCATCTCTAAAAACAGTTCATTGTAACGGGGTCTGAAATCGCTAAATCTCTCTCACGAGAAGTTAATTGACTACTTATGTATCCATTTTTATATGTATACTATATATATACTGCTATATATATATATATATATATATATATATATATATTATATATATATATATAATAAAAATAATAAAAAAAATATTAATATAATAATAATAATAATAATAATAATAATAATAATAATAATAATAATAACAAAAATAATAATAATAACAAAAATAATAATAATAATAATAATAATAATAATAATAATAATAATAATAATAATAATAATAATAATAATAATAATAATAATAATAATAATAATAATAATAATAATAATAATAATAATTATAATAATAATAATAATAATAATAATAATAATAATAATAATAATAATAATAATAATAATAATAATAATAATAATAATAATAATAATAATAAAAGTTATTACGTTATTTATACCATAATTCTATTCCTCTATTTTCTTGATTAAATAAATCCATTACTTGTTGGTAGAATGCACTGGTATTTATTTTTTTAAGGCGGGTTTTCTCAATAGATATCAATGTTAAGCTGTAAATAATATGTTGCTCTTAAATTTCAAAAATCTTGGCCAAAAATTGGCACTTCGCTCAAAAGACAATTTCCAGATACGACTATTTTTTATAATTTTTTTAGATTCATAGAAATATTAATTATAATATTATAGCATATAATTATTAAAAGCATATATTTGCTTGATTTATTACTTTACTTCGATTTCTTTCAATGTGAAAAAGATATAATTCTCCACACTAAGTGACGTCACTGCCGTACGGACTAAGGACGCTGAGAAGGTAAAAGCTTTCAAAAGCTTCCCTTCGAGAGTTGATTTAACATACGATACGTGTTTTATTTTTCTAAATTAAATTTGAAATTTTGAAGTAAAATATTTTTAAAGAATTTCGTATTTTGAGCGGAAAAATGTGCTTATTGAATAGGAAGAAGCTAATTTTTAATGATTTTTATTGCTAAAAAAAAAAAAAAAAAGTAATTCAGCGGCAAAAGGAATGTTTTTATCTTAAAAGCATCCTTTTGTCATTTACTTATGATCTCTCTCTCTCTCTCTCTCTCTCTCTCTCTCTCTCTCTCTCTCTCTCTCTCTCTCTCTCTCTCTCTCTCTCTCTCTCTCTCTCTCTCTCTCTCTCTCTCCTCTCTCTCACACACACACACACACACACACACACACACACACACCTACACACACACACACCAATACACACACCACACACACACACAAAATGTAACTACCAACGAATGGTAAACAATACATAGTATTCGATACTCTTTGTGATTAACATTCAGATAAAAAATTTATAAAATAGAATGA